>JAVFBX010201262.1:0-12594 GCA_034783855.1 Mopalia kennerleyi | reverse complement strand
TCTTGGCTCGTACAAGATAAGTACGCATTAAATAATTTTCGTTTTTGTGGCATTATTTTAATTTATGAACAAACTTTGATACCACTCAAAATCGTAGCGATCTGAATTTATTGATAAAAACTAATTTTGGGCGCTAGTGCCTCTTTAAGGGACTTATAATTATCTCCCTTGCAAAATGTTTGACCGTGACGTATATATAGCTATATATATCTATAGACTCTTCGTTAATCAGCTTTGAATATGAAATAGTCTGGCACGAAAGGAGAATAACAATATATTTGAAACAAAAAAGTATCTTTCCTTGACGGATTGATGGTATTTCTATCCTACAATTCAGCCAGATTTGTTTCCCACTCCTTTAACTCGCTTTACACAAATGTTCCTATGGATTTGTTTCTTATCTTTTACAACTCGACCTCCATGACAACATAGGTCTGTAGGCGTACCTGTCGAACTCCCCGAGTTTTATATTGTTTCTCTCTTCATTTATCTAAATATATATTTAAAAAAGAAATATATTTTTATTGCATTTTATGCCGATAAACAATACACGACCTGATACCGTATATATTCTTATTTAATTCTCATACATGTTGTGAAAATACTTTCATTCAAGTGACGTTTTGTTGGAATTGAGAATTAAATAAGTGCATGTAAGATATTTATATAAACAATAAATACCCGTATATATGTGTGTTTTTAAATAAAATAAATACAATAAATGCAGAGAGAAATATATATATGCCTTTATGGAGGCAAGCAAATTTTTCTCTCTTCATATATTCAAAATATATATATATTATTTTAAATTATGTTTCAAGTTGTTTTCATGACTCCCAGATTTCAATAAATTCGTTATTTTTTATTTTTTATTTTTTTTTAGTTGATTCTGACATTTGTGGTCTATGACATTAGTGTCTGACGTCCCAGTTACTGCAGAGGTGCACTCAACCAATATTTGACCTAGATCTTCAACAAATTGTGACGTCACAGTGGAGAAAGAAATTCTCCATATTTCGACGTCTGTGAGAGTGTGGACGGTGGAGGCTGTCGATTCCAGCCAATTTCTCTGCTTCGGGTACAAGATATGGCTAAAATGAGGAACTGAGATGAATAAGCAGAGAGGCAGCAGTATAGGTGTAGATTCGCTGCGGAACAGACACTGAAAACATAGTAAAACTAGGTTTGATTTTGGTCATCAGCTGCTTGAATGTTACATGTACAAGGAACGCAGAACGGAAAGCCACTTCGTCGAGAGGTGAGACAACGTTTGTTCTGCTGTCTTTTTTCCTTTCTCTGTCTTAAAGCGTCTAATCCCATTTTGTTTCCCTCTATGTTATGGTTAGTCCATTTGTTGTTTTGTTATACTATCTGTATTCTATGATTGTTTCATTATTGATGTCTATTTTTCTCATGAGTCATACTTCCTGGCAGACCGAATTTCAGGGATTGACAGCTGATGCAACAACAACAACAACGCAAAATGATATCAATAACATGTCTCCAGAATGCACGTCATTGGCATTGTCAAGTTTAACGTTACAATTTATGTCTGGGTCACAGTTATTTCTGAAATTAGTATTCATCAGAGTAAAAAGACTTATACCTTATATTAGTTATAATAATAATCCTTACTGTAGCACCATAGTCCATAGATACAGATTACAGAGTTCTGTATCTCAGATCGTCTATCATGACTTGTACCCTTATCTAGAGATACAGAGTTTGAGCTGTCCTGACCGTGTAATTTTAAGTTTTTACAATTAGTATTACCGACTTTTATGTGTTCAATAAACTGCTGTCCAATAATGTTTTCTAAGCTGAACCCTGTGATACATTTGTATGTCAATTGTAGCCCAAAATAGACTAGTAGCCGCGTTTAAAAAGGTGGAACAACACGGTCCAATTACATGTTGTCACATCGCCATATTCCCAGCGTGGTCTGGACTCTCACAATGCTTTACTCCGCAGGAGATGTCACTGCGGGTCAATTACACGATTAGAAGCGTTCAAACTCAGTAGCTATGTAGCACCAATACTCATAGGCTAGCCCTAAATGACGTCTTACCATTCCCATTTTCTTTTCTTTTCTGTCAGGTATCAATGCCATAACTCATTATAATATTCTGAAAGGAACCTAGTGCAGTCCCTTTGATAAATCCTTCTAGGCAGCCGCCTGCCTCAAAATCACTAGGCATCTATAATGGACCTTATTTCGAGCCCGGGGGCTGCCTAGAAGGATTTATCGAAAGGCTGCACTAGGTTCCGTCGAGAATAATGAATAATGTCATTGATACCTGAGTAACCTGACATACATGTATTACATGGCCAAAAGAAAGTGGGGAAGGAAAGAGGTAATTTGGGTTTACAATACTGTATCCTTCAATCCTTATAGCTATGCGGAAAAGATATAAGACTACGGCCGTGGCTTTGTGGTTAGCATGTGCTCTTACTAATCAAGTCTGTTTTCGACCATCAGGTATATATAAGTGAGTCACACATTGTGGCTTCGGCAATCACAGGGATGGTTTTTACAAGGTTTCCTTTCGGTTTTCCACTGTTAATAGGCATAGAACAGTGTGAAGAGGACAATCCGCCATCATATAAGTGAAATACCCTTGAGTACGACGTTGAACCCCAAACAAACGAACGAACCACTCTGATTTAAAGCATATAATAATCTCAAACATTGTCTTTCGTCGTCTTCTCAATGGATCATGCTCCGTCATTACAATTCAGATTGTTTTTGTAATAGTATTGATAGATGATTGGTCACAAACTGGAATTTTAAGTCAATAAAGCATTTACAGTAGGTTTAGCAACCAGAACTTATTAAAACACTGTCAATTTTCAAAAGAATTTAGTTTCAGAACGCACAATATTGTTGCATGTTTCCAAAATCCAGTAATGGAGTGTGGCCACGCCGCCAGGCAATTCTGAACGCAAGTCGACAGACTTAGACTTAATCCTGCATGGACAGCAGGCAGTCCATTCAAAATATTAAGTAACAACACTGTCAAAATTAAGATTATACATTTTCCTGCGGCTCCAGATTGGATTTTTGCTGAACAAAATTACATTTAAATGGAATTGACGTACATGTAGAAGCATAAGCTGTACACTTCGCTGAGTGGTTAAGTACTAATAGTGCTATACTATGGCTGGTACCGTACATCACATGCACCTTCGTCACAGCCATATATATGCAAGTTACAAGTAAGATGTGAACCCTGCAATTACATGTACATGCCCGGATAAATCTGTGTAAACCCAAGCAAAGTTATATTGTCAGAAATGACGTCTATATTATTGTAACCAGGCTTGTTCTGTTCGAAAGAATGGACTGTTTAAATGCAGACTTATTTAAGGAGGACCGATTTATAGGTTTACCAAATTGTTAGCAGTGGTTGTCTGAATGTACATTTTGCTACAGATTTGACAAATTTTGTCAGTATACAGCACAGGCATGTATTCAATACTACATCTTTATGACAAAGTTGAGTAAGTTTAATTAAGGTTGTCATAATTTCTACAATATGCCAGTTGACTGTATTGGTGTACTAATTCCCATTGCTGATTTATTTACATTTTGCAAAGCTTTGTTTACATTTCTTGAAATCAGAAAGGCAAGTAAGACAACCTTGTCAATATATTATTAATTGGGTAAGATTTGTGAACACAAAGCCAACTCATTTGCTATTAGAGGAGATCAGTTGTTAGTGTTTATCTTCTGCCAGAAGTGGATTACAAGTCCTTATACATGTAGATCATAGCCTTGTATAGATCTGACATGGAGATATTTTTGTGTTCTTGTAAAGTACAATGGAGTGGTCCCAGTAAAAGTGGGCAGGGAGGAGAATTAATCCTAAATGATTACAATTCTTACAGAGAAAAAATAATGAAGTGGCACAAATTTAATCTGAGGGCTATTTGTGGGGAATATTAAACAACTAACAAAATTGGACTTTTCTTACTATATAATCTATCACTCAGTCAATTGAAACATCATTCTTCAGTTGACGTCAGTTATATAACTACACAGTGTTAATCTCCACTTAAAATGTCCCATTTGATTATTAACTTAGAGTAATCTGAGGAAGTCCGTGTTATTTTCTGTCAGACTCCTCTTAAGTCTGGGTTATACGTAGCACATTGGATTTTGTGTGGAGACACTGAACATAACCATCACTGAAACTAAGAGGCTCAGACAACAGCTTTTGAATTAAATTTGAGTTGTACAAAACCCCACACATACATGTACCATGCTGTGTTTTCCATGCATTTTTCTTCTAGCGATTTATAGGCAAATGTACATCACTCGCTGAAGCAAGATCAACAATTATATGTTACATGAATTTGTATACAAATTACAATCAATCGACCAGTAAACTGGGATGTAAAGGTAGCACCACACAATCAAAAACTACATTAAAAGTTCTAGGGCTTGAAATATTATTTTTTATACAAAAGTACTGATTTTAAAACTATAATTTTCTTTAATCCGACAACTTCAATGTCCAAGAATAGTCAAGATGCCTTACCTTTCAATAAATTGGCATTGTCTTTTTGCATAGGTAGGCCTATATCATAATTCGTAACTTCCTTATTGTCCATGGAGTCCTTACATGTACATGTATCATCATAGCATTTCCCTTTGCAACAAAATTTGTTACCTTGCTAGATTTTTAATGCAGATTTCTAATTAGCTTGGACTAAACAGGGGCCATCCTAATCCATTGTTGAACTAACACTCATTCGTTGTCCACCACTACTATAGTATGGGGGACTTAGAAATGCTCCTCGGTGTCTGCCTTTCCGTCAAATTATCACAAAAGTTTGTGAACACGCTAGCTTGCAAAAAAAATCTTCAAACTTGGTATGTAGCTTCCTCCTGTTAAGACGACAGATGGTATTGCATTTGACCAAATTCATGTCTGTAGGTGTTGTGAACAAGATAAGTAGAGACAAAATTCATTGATTAACTTTAAACTTGGTACATGTATGTAGCTTCATCTGGTAAAGACGACAAAATGGCCTTTATTACATAATTTTAGAATATTCATGCCTCTGGTCTATGCGTTGTGAACATAATAAGTAAAATCGCCGCCACAGCATAATTTTACAATTATCATATATGTTGTTAACATGATAACTCTGCAACAAATTCTTGGATTAACATGAATCTTAGTCTCCTCCTACTAAGACAGTAGATGGGATTGAATTTCACCAAAGTCTGTAAAACAAAATGGCTGCCAATGCATCATTTAAAAATATTTCAAAATTGGAAAAAAAAAATCCTCCAGTTAAGAAACCGATAGGATTGCATTTCATTTAAAGCCGCAAAACAAACTGGCCATCACTCAAATATTAACTTTAAACTTTGCTTTTTCTGTTAATACCGTAGATGTGGTTGTATTTCATTAGGTTTCACAACAAATATCGCCGATGGCACAAAAATGGTGATAAACACCATTACTTTTAGTCTTTCTTCTTTAAAGAAAAAAATGGTTCTTAAACAAAAGTAGGAAAAGGGGATTTGACTGATTATGAGCATATTTAAAAAAAAAACCCCTCTAGTGGTGGACCTGCTGGCTACTCAGCTTGTATAATATAATCTTGTGAGTGTTTTTCTGTCTGGTCCTTGTTTGTTGCCAGTGGCGGTTTCCTAAACCCATTTGGCAAGCACCCCTTCATGTGGGTGAAATAACATTATCACGGTATAGCGTAAATGACCAATCAAACAAACCACGACTCTCTTTGTATACAATCATCAAATGTGAAATATGGGAGATAACAACATGTAAACACATCGTAAAACACCAATCAATCCAAACCACGACTCTCTGTGTATACAATCATCAAATGTGAAATATGGGAGATAACAACATGTAAACACATCGTAAAACACCAATCAATCCAAATAAATTGTGAAGCATTAAATGACGTACCAATAAATTAGTATACATGTATTTATTTTATTTACTCTTGATGTACTCGTCATTCTGTGGGGCCTGCCTAATCAGCCAAAACATGTGTTTTACAGTTTATGTTATATCTTTAAATAATAGCCAGTTGCCTACTTGCCTTACTAGAATAATCATATATGGAATCCCTTTGTAACCATCAGTGGTATATACATGTAGCAAATTATGCAAAAACTCATTGTATTCTGAAATTATTTTATAGTTTCATGAAAATTTGTTCTTTTGAAATACTGAGTTGTAATTTGTCGACTCAAACGTCGTTGACATGTATCATGCCAATAAACAACCAGATTCCGTATACTGCTGAGTGCAAAAGAGTAAATATCTTTATAAGAGACATTTGATGGTTTCATGGGTTGTTTTCGTGGTAGTACACTGCAGTATATATACAATTTCTGTTCTTTAAATCACATAAGTTAACATGTCTTTGAGTACTAAACTATGCACACAATACTTTTCTGATGGTAATGTTATCAGTTGCAGCAGCCAGGGACTTTTTGTGCTGAAATGGTCTATTGACAGGAGAAGTAGCAGTGGTGGGGCATACCACCTACCCAGTGACAGGTGTTTTCTGTCATCACCCATTAGCATACTGCCAGGTCTAGCCATGGGGCCTTCTGTCAGCTGTTACTATACATGTCATGCTCTGTGCTGTCTCACAAGTTCAACTGTCATTGAACATGTACAAATGTAGTTACATCTGTAGCCTAATACTGCTCTTACATTATGGCATTTGTTAATGTGACAATGAGAACACAAACTAGTTCATCTAGCATTCATGTACTTACTATTAAAATAGTCATTGAAAGAAAAACACAAACACATGTCCACATATCAAATTATTTATCTGAAAGCATAGACCAAAGATTTATAAACAGAGTTTGGTGTATTTAACCTTTTTTGGTTGATTGCTTACTTTCATATTTAGCAATGCAAGTTAGCAGCATGGATGCCCAGTCATGATTGAAATCTAGCTACTAGAGATTGTCTATTGTTGTCTGCACATGTTCATTTTTGACCCTACTGTACATGTACATCTGTATGAAACCAGCCAGCAGATTAATTCCAGGGAAATCTTTTGAAACACAATAGTACCATGAGAGCTGTGCACAGAGCTTTTCTAACTCAAATTATTCTTATAAACTTAACCAAATGACCAGACCAAAAATAGTGGCACAGGTGTTTCTTTGTCATAGTAACTTATATTAACATGGATATGAGAAAATGACAGGGGAGTTGAACAAATTTAAGTTCATTGGCAACTAGCTGCAAACTGTTAACCTTGCCTGAAGTTTTGCTCTACCATTTAGGCATTGTTACATCTGGCTGATATCGATTTCATAACTTTGCAGATAGTATACAGGTTGAATTTGACAGGAGGCTTAAAGAGTAGAAATGGGGACTAAAATGCCCTCTTCAGTTAATAAATGATGCCTGGGTTTGTGTTCTGTTTTTGATTGTCCACATATGTCATCAGGGACAACAAGAGTAGTTTTCATCACCTATAGGACTGACACACTGAATAAGATACATGTAGCCTTAAAGTATGATGTAAACCCCCTATCTGTATCCGACAAAAAGTCTAATTTTAATCTTAACTAGTTTTATAAACACAGACAGTTGTCTATCGATTTTGAACGGTTGAACAGAGATTAAAGTGCCATGTCCCCATACATTTCTTTTCAATTGATGATGTATTATACATGTAAGACTGGACAAATGCAGAATCAATTGATTGATCTATTATTTTTATATTTTGAAATAATTAAATCATGGGAAGTAATCAACTCTGCAATGTTCACAATCACAGCTATCTATATAATGAGTCTAGAGAAACTGAACGTGTTCCGCCAGAGAGCTAATAATATGTGATAATATGTGGGTCAGTCTCCCATGGGATGACGTCATACGAGTGAAATAAACTTAAGTACAGTCTTACTCCAAATTTTCATTTGATCGAAATCCTGTATTTTATATTATGATATGTTGTTAGCTGTTATGGTAATTTACACCTCTCAGTTATGTAATCATGTTTTGTATGGATGTAGCCCTCACCTGTCTCTGTTCCTTAATTGTAGGTGAACCATTTATATTTAGCACCTGTGAAGTGATAAACATGTGCTTAGGGCCAGGCAATCTGTTCACCTGTCATTAAATGATCATTTCAATGTTCTATCAGACTGTGGGCACATCTGATCCTCTATCCAGGTTTGCTTTCATTTGGGCTATAAGCTTAGAGTATTTCACACCATTGTGGTACCGTAAGTTACTTGTGTTTTACCTGTACTTATAAGAGCTTTAATACCATGATGAACATGTATGCAATATTGTTTCTACACACATTTAACTGTTGTTTTGTGAGAGTAATTCTCTTTGCCTTGGTGTTCTCTGAGTTCAGGGACAACTCTAATGATCTGATTGGTCTGCCTTCTTTCATTGCGAGTTATTGTCAGAAGTATCATGGACATAATTTATTTTATATCCAGTTTATAATTCTTGCTGAATTATGTTTAATTGAAAGGAGAAAGTTACATTAGATTGAATCTTGAATTAGAAAATACCCACAATGTTTAAGGTGTATACATGTACTCTCTCCTGACTCCTGAAAAAGGGATTTAATGTGCTATTGGTGTCTAATCTTGGTTTTGAGCAACTGGGAACAATGAACACAACAAATCAGTGTTGGCCCCCCATGTCTTGTTTGCTTAACTAAGCTGTAAGACAGGATTGGACTGTAAATTGTTTTTAGTACAAGCATGCATGTTTTGCTGGTCTTTTAATATAAGTTTTACACATTGTACATTTGTTTAATGTCATAACAGTCCAGATCAACAGGCCTCAAAGGTCAGACATTCTTGTCAGCGATCTGGCTATGTAAGTTGATGGATTCAGTGATTTGTGATGCTTTATTACATAGAGTATAGGGACTCGGGGCACTCCTCATTATATTTATATATGCTCCAAGTCTATTGATTTTTCAACCAATACTGTTCCTATACATCTATGTGTATAAAGGGGGCTTTAGCAGAGTGCATACATGTACATGAAGAACATTGCCTTTGCTTTTGCAGTCCCATTTACTAGATGTAACTCAAATTACTTAATAAACCTTCTGTTCCGGTTTATAAAGAATGTACATCTTATCTATTTTATTGTCAATGTACATTATATTTATGTATTATTACTGCAAAATAGTAGTAGAACTAATAAAAAGAGAAGGTGCACAGGTAAATTTAGGCATACATGTAATTCTTGCAGTTTTTCTAGTGGACCCTGGCTGTATTGTTTAATAGAGAGCATGTGGTGTGGATTTGCTTACATCATACATAAACATGTACAAATGTAGTTACTTATCATCACTACATGTAGGAAAACTAGATGCTGTTCATTTGAAGTGTCTTGTGCCAATTGTTAATGGTTTTTCCAACCTTACAGGCCCATGGTTGTAGCGGGTACTGTTGATCGAGTATTTCACCATTTGTATTCTGATTGCACCTGGAACATGTTTATTTGAATAACCCAGTCCTCTTAAAGCCAATATAGAGATACATGTACATGTAGCAATTCCATTGAAGAATGTAACAAGTATAAATATGTACAGGTGTATACATGTAAATGTTAAATATGTTTCGTTCAGCACACTTTTTAAGCACTTTGCAGAATTCTGTATTTTTATGGTGAATGTCTTTCAAACATATATAAGTTTGGATCCCTATACATTTCTTTATTCCCAATCATAGTCAGCGGGCAGTTGAAGGAGGCTTTATGTTGCTCTGTTTAAGCAGCTAAAGGGTAACTCAAAGTGAATCTGTTGTGGAGTCCATTTTGTACCTGTTGTTGCACTTGTTGCCCATGGAGACCTGCCTACCTGGTGTATTCTGGGGAATTTTGTACACAAAAGTTATGTAAAATAAGCTCACACCAATAGGCCATCAAAATTCCCAATCAAACAAACAAACACACAGAAATCAATATTATATGCTGTGCTGTAACACAAAAATAGACAAAATGGTAAGAAAATACTCCTAAAAACAATTTGTTTTTACACATAAATTTCTTCCAAGGTAGGCAGGCTTGCCCATGAAATTTCTAGTTGTTTCCTAATCACATTTGACTGACACTGTCCTAGGATAAAAATAACCTATAGTTTAGCATGAAACCTGAATCAGTCAAACAAACAAACAAACCAAGCAGTCACATCAGTCTTCTCTTACTCTAGATTTCCAAACACAGACAAACATTAAACAATTTACGGCTGCGCTACTGTGGCTTTGCACTGTTAAATAATCATTCCGTTAGAGATTAATTTGTAAAAAAACAATTCTTTACTCCGAATATGAAACTAAACAGAAACAAAAAAAGCACAAAGTAAATTTATTCACACATTCTCATGTAGTTGAAATGTTTTTACTGGTGTGGATAATAAATTGAAGATCTGTCTCTCTGTTTCAGTCGTGAAGAAGCTGGGTGTGTTTCATGCTATGAGTCCTGATGGGGAAGTGCTTGTCATGTTGTGAACCACCCAGCCCGTCCAGTCAGTCTGCTTTCTCTGGTAGTCACCCGCCACCTCCAACCTCTCACACGACACGCACTAGCCTTCTCTCATCCACCCAGACCAAGGATGTTAAACAGGGTTCTGGTGATCGACAGTCAACACAGATCCATGTAGCTCCCAGCAAACATCCACTGCCCACTTCAGAGAAAAAAATGTTTGGACAGTATCCAAAGTTACCACCAATTCGTAAACCAAGCACTGAGACAAAACGCCATTCTCTGGTATCTCGTGAGTGTTCAGACACCAAAATACAAGCCTTGTTTGAACAGTACAAAGATCCTGATGAGGAAGCCATGTTGGCTGAAGGAATTGAAAAGTTTTGCTCAGACCTTGAAGTAAAACCTGATGAGTTTATAGTTCTTGTAGTGGCTTGGAAGTTCCAAGCAGAAACTATGTGTAAATTTACTCGAGACGAATTTCTGACAGGATGTAAGACTGTACGAGTAGACACAATCAAAGGCTTACAGTCCAAATTCCCTGAACTTTTGATGGATGTTAGGAACAAGCAGCAGTTTAAGGACCTATATCGATGGACCTACAAATTTGGCCTGGACGCTGACACAGGACAAAAAACATTACCAATAGAAATGGCTGTTGGCTTATGGAAATTAGTCTTCTCTCAAAACCAGCCAGCAATTCTTGAAGGCTGGCTAGAGTTCCTAGAAAAACACCCTAGTATACGAGGCATTCCAAAAGACACTTGGGATATGTATTTGAACTTTACCGAACAGGTGGGGGATGATTTAAGTAGCTATGATGACACAGATGCCTGGCCAAGCCTTATTGATGACTTTGTAGAGTATCAAAATGACAGACAGAATCAGAATGTTTAAATAACGACTATTTATTTTTCCAAACATCACAAATAAACAATACTTACATTTTATTCTCTGGTGCGACCGTCATATCAAATTCATGTTAATATGAATTTTATCTGTCTTAGTTTTATCAAAGCCAGTCCGAGATAGGCCTCCCAATTTATTTTTTTTATTTGACTGTTAGATAATTATGGACAGGTTCATGTAACTTTGAGCTGAAGTTATTTTTTTTCTTTTCTTAGACATTTGTATTTTAGTGTTTTAGGACATCTGTGGCAATTGTAATTTAAGTATTGTTTTTAGGTGCATCCTCCGTATTGAACGACACATTTTTTGTATTTAAGGGATTGTTTTATTCACCCTTTTATCAATGAATATTTTTCTGTTGTAGGACTAGTTTTTATGTGTGGAAGTGCATGAATGATTCATTGATTGTTTATATTTAATGTGTGTCTGTAATGTACATGTGTGCGTCAAAATATCCAATCCAATTTCAGTAATGTCCAATTTGTACATGTAATGTCAAAGAGCTAGAAGTGGCGACAGGTAGCCTAAGTTAAAAAAAAATTGGAATGAAATGTGTCGTAAATATAAACGTATAAAATATGCAAATAGTTTTTGTGTTGTCATCTGTTTCTTCAAGTTGTCCTTTTACTCAAACCTGTTCTTAAACAGCACCATGTAACAGTATCCTACACATGACACAATATATTGAGACCAGTTTCACCTAGAGCTTATTCACCTGGGCAAAACTGTCAACTGACTTTGTTCCAAACAGCTAATTGTTTTCATCTTGGCTTGAAGGGGATTGAACTCAAAGTGTATTCTAGTAAACAGCTTCATTATGACAACGTACAGATCAAGCTACAGTTCTACACTGTTTTATTATTTTTGGTAAGGTTATGACCATATTGACATAGGCGAAATGTCATTTTAAGTGTGAGGGTTATTTTCGAGTTCAGTTCAGTGTTGGACTTAGGGTGCATGTAGGTAACTGGTTTTAGCGAGCATGCTTTCTAACGCCTACTTCGATTTACCGTTCACGGGATCGAGTCCGTCTGTCGACCCTCAGGTATATGAGCCAGTCGCAAGATGTGGCTCCGGCATCGCGAGGGTATTTTTTTTACGAGGTTTCCTCTCGGTTTTTCACCATACTAGGCCAAGGAACAGTGTGAAGTGGACAATCCGTCGTCATATAAGTGAAATACCCTTGAGTACAACGTTAAACCCCAATCAA
>JAVFBX010201251.1:0-12596 GCA_034783855.1 Mopalia kennerleyi | reverse complement strand
AAACTCTAACTCTCCCATCAGCGAAGTGCAAAGTGAATCTGGATTCGTCACTAAAAACGACCCTATTCCAATCACGCCGAGTCCATCTCAGATGTCGTTGTGCCCAGAGAAGCCGTTGACGTCGGTGTAACTGGGTTATTGGAATGCCAGGGAATATGTCTTTCCCACAGTCTTCACGTTAAAACTCGGTTGAAAAAACATTTGATGAGATGAAATACATGATCATTCTACCTCTGATTCTTTTTGTTTTCTCTACAATGGAAGAATGTCGTTGTTGTTGTTTTTTTCCATGGAGATGATTTCAAATTGATCTATAACTGGATTACCAGGATTCAAAAAGCGTTTAACTATTGTTGATTTCCGCCGTAACCTAAGGCAGCTAAAAAGATAGGCCTATTATATACATTATACACAATCTACATGCCTTGTATACGAATTTGTCTAGTAAAGGCTTACCTGATTTGCTATACAGTTTACGAAACTAAATGTTTGTTTCTGTTTGTTTTTAAGGATCTCGGACTCTGTCCAATCTTTCTATAACAATTTGAGGGTTGGACAATTAGGCCCCCCTTTAACGGCTCACTGCAGCTGTTCAGATCCGGCCACTGGTCTCATTTCCTGTGAAAACAAACCACTGCCCGGATGTGAAGCAGGACTCACACCAAATGACGTCACAGATCAGTACTGTACTCAACTGAAAAGACGCCGGAAGAGAGCAGCCGAAGAACAAATTCCAATTTTCCCTCTTGAACCAATGAATAAGATACCCGTTATAAATGGGGTATGCCTACTACTTAAAATAATGTTTGTTTTAAAACAGGTTTTCTCCTCTCAATTTATGCTTTTGTTTAAATTGTAGACAAATATTGCAAATGTCTATTTATACAGTTTGTTTGGTATTGTATTAAAAGTTCTTAACAAAATTTGTTCTGCGCAGATTTGCCGGTTTAAAAGTGAAAGATATCCATTATTAATATTGAAAATTAGCTTTCAAGATTACAGAGAATACAATGCCATTAAGTTAGAAACTACACTATTCAATTGTTGGTTAGGAGTAAGATTTAATTTCGACGATGATGTTGTGGAAATATAAGATATCATAACAATTATATAATATAATATTATATATGATATACGGCAAGATATCACTTTGGTAAACGGATAGTTGCCATTGGTCAATTTGTAGAAGATGGTTTGGAAGAATGGTTGGACAGAACAAAATGCCGAGCAACATTGTGAAAATGCGTTCAGCAGGTCAAAGGCTGTACAAGTTTGTAAAGGAGTGCCGCATTTGAAAGAAAGGATGTTGATCAAGTCGTGTGTGGCTGATATCGCAGTAAGTTGTTTCAGAATTCTATACATTATTCAGTTGCAGATTACCCCATAGTTTAAAGAAAATTTTCTATTCTGGAAACTGACGGCTTCGTTTAAAATTTTAATTGCCCAGATGCAGAAAATAATAGAAGGGGAACTAGTATGCCGTAATAGCTCTCTTTCGCCCATTAACATCAAACATCTAGTTCTATAAATTCACCACACCAAATTTGTATTTCAAAATAAAACAGGGTCGCGGACGGAACGATCACGTCAGTCCCGCCTGTTAAATTAACTAATTAACGGCTATGCATACTCGAATGCGAGTGCAATACAGATGTTTGTCTTTGAAAAATATGCAATAAAAATAATAAGTTTAGGTCGAAAAAAATGTGTCTTTCCCTTTACCTCTACATCGTTGTTCAGCGGTGAATGTACGCTGTTTTTCTTATAATAAAGGGTGTCTCTGGGGAAACGAGAACTGTACCCCGCCAGAGATGTCGGATGCGCGGGGAAGAATAACCTGCTACTGACTGCTGGTTTGCTGTGTCACCGTGGACCATGCAGGCGGAATATGTTGTGTTTGTTGGATATAGAAATTGATGTTTGAGTTAACTGTTTTCAAAGCAAAACTTTTTCGCTACATTTACAATGTTTAATTTTAAGTCAGTGCGTCGAAAATCGTGCCGTTTTATTGAGCAACCCAGCTTTTCGGGGAAACAAAATTATAACAGTAAAAATGTAACGATAATAAGCCCGCCGTTTTAATGGCACACCGTTTACTGGTGAAAATGACTGAACAATTCCCATTGCATGACCTCTGTCATAAGGATATAAAGTTCAATTTTCGGCCATTGTGACATCTGAGCATCATTTTCTTTCTACACACACCTGTTTAAGTTATTGAATAATTTAATAAGCAGGAATATTGCAATGGAAATGCAAATGTTATCTCTTTTAAAGAAAGACAAGATCATATATACACCATGCATGGCTGACTCATCTTCAGCATATTCTGATTGCATGATACTCGTGTGAACAATAGTAAGTGGGTATTTAGAAGAATAATAAATTTGTTTTCCATAAGCTCACGGGAACCACTGTATGGGTGGCCATAACCCTGGAAGTCCATAAACTGATGTGTTTGGTCGAAGCAGCAAAGAATAGAAGTCTATGGGAAGATAACTCAGGCAACAGCACTCAACAGACAGTTTTAGAGACTATCTTAATGACGTCATGTCCGAAGGATTGTTCAGGAAATGGTGAATGTGATGAAGGTATGTCAGAACAATAACAACAACAACATAGCCATGGTAGCTTTTTAGATATGAGCATAGCCTACGTTGACCTTAACCTAAACTGATTGGTAAAAATTTTATGTAACTTTTTACGGATTGAACCATGCAGGTAGGCCTAATAGCTAACCAAGGTAACAAAACGTCGATGAGTTCAGCTGAACGAGTGGAGACAATAGAAGAATCACGCATGCGCGAAACTTGAACTATAGCCTAGTAACACTTGACTATATAGTACGGAATCGTGGAAAGTTGAAAACGACTTTTTTAAAAGACATTTCTTTACCATTTAAGGACGGTGTGTGTGTAACGGACGGTGGATTGGTCCTGACTGTACTGTAGACGGAAACAAGGCCCCGTTTGTCTCGCAACTTGAGAATGGAGGATTATGTGATATCTCCCATGGGGGCTGTCAGCAAACTGTAGTCAGAGGGGAAAATTTCGTTAAGTCGAAATCGCTGGCCTGCCAATTTATCGAAGTAGACGTAAGTAAAAAAAAACAACATTGCTTTCTTGTACACGTATACTTATTTTCAATTTATCTGAGAAAAAACCCTGAATCAGCCCGTTTCATTTCTTCATGGTCCATCTTTCAATATCGATACTTAACTTTTTGCTCTCACCCGACAAACACCAAAATAAGATTTTTTTGAACGGAAACAACCTCATAAAATAGTCTATTGACAAGAATGTTGGAGTTATTGGGCCTTTGTCCATCTCTTGATAACGTCAAGACAAGATGGCAGAAATGGTTATCAATAGCCTTAGCAGGATTAATTACGGATTAAACAGGCATCTAAATCGACTATAATCAGCGCAGTCTCAAAAAGAATTTATTCTACTTCCTACGTCGGGACATTGTCTACGAAACGTCCACTATATAAACTCTCTCTGGAGAATATGATCGTACCAATCAACTATACAGTTTCTGTCGCTGTGTCCGTTGGAAAAGATCTGCTTCGGGAATTTCCTAAAAATCAATATTTTTTCGAGAAAAAGAGAGGAAATCCACTCGACGAATCCTTTTAGTTTTCCATAAAGATATGATTTCTCCATAGAAGTATATTACAATGTTGCTATGGTAAAATCTATAGTTAAAAGGGGTCGTGACGTATCCTACCCTATCATAGAAGGAGAACTTTAAGAGTTCCTCCAGCAAATTCCTAAAAAAAAAAGCAATATTTATGAAGATGTCAGCGGACATGTAATTGATTGGTTAACGTTTAAGGCCGAGCTTATAACTATATAAGCTCACTATATAACGGCGATGTATCTGAAAGCAAATGTTTGACCAACACAACAATCAAATGTTTCTCGTTTTATTTTTCTCGAAAAGAAATGTTCCTCTAATGACTATATGACTTTGCTCAAAACATACTGCGGCTATTGCCCCTAGCCAGATGGCACTTGTTACAGAAAACATACTGCGGCTACTGCCCCTAGCCTGAGCGCACTTGTTACAGAAAACATGCTGCGGCTACTGCCCCTAGCCAGAGGTCACCTGTTACAGAAAACATACTGCGGCTACTGCCCCTAGCCTGAGAGCACTTGTTACAGAAAACATACTGCGGCTACTGCCCCCAGCCAGAGGGCATCTGTTACAGAAAACATACTGCGGCTACTACCCCTAGCCCAAGGGCACTCGTTACAGAAAACATACTGCGGCTACAGCCCCTAGCCAGAGGGCACCTGTTACAGAAAACATACTTCTGCTACTGCCCCTAGCCAGAGGGCGCCTGTTACAGAAAAATTACTTCTGCTACTGCCCCTAGCCAGAGGGCACCTGTTACAGAAAACACACGGCGGCCCCTAGCCAGAGGTCACATGTAATAGAAAACATACCGCGGCTACAGCTCCTAGCCAAAGGGCACCTGTTACAGAAATAAGGTAGCAAGAATCCTCAATTAACTACCTATTGAGTTAGGAAAAAGGTGTGGGAAAAAAAGTTAACTATAGACGTCCATAGTAATATAAAAGAGATGTTTTGCTGATTGGTTGACTTCAGTTTAACGCCGTGCTCAAAACTGTTACACTTAATTTTATATGACGGTTATACGCCTAAACTCAAACAGTTATACAACACTGAGCCACACTTCCATAAAGTGTAATTATGTTGCTGTAATGAAAAATAATCTCCATCTAATGCTAAGTAAAGACAGTATGACCCTCTCACATTTAGCAAGATGGCAAGAAGTGGTTCCTTTAGTAACTATAGTATTGTTTACATGTATATATGCTGCTGTACAGTCACATAATAGAAAGATTTAAAAGAAAGGTATAAGGCCCTTCATAATCTAGGTAAAACATTATAACATATAATTTGCATTTCCGCTGGCTATTAAATGGCTGTATATAACCTATGACCCTTTATTTATAAGCGAAAGGTGAATGTGGTTTTTGTTTTGATTGCCTGTAGGTATCCTCTTGTGGTTCAAGCAGGACCGGAATTAGATTTATCACACCAGCCATTTATCGCCACTCGTCGGAAGTTGTCTGTGTGTTAGATACTGGAGTGTTTGCTGCGCATGGAAAAGGTTATCAGATATCTGTCTCAAACAAGAACGGATTATTTAGTAATGAGAAACTGTTCCTACCTTATAACGGCGGGTGTTACAGCTGCTCTATCAACGAGACGATGGCGTTTTGCAGTATTGAGGTAAACTTTACGCAATAACAACAATTGTTTTAACATGTAACAGAGGAACGTTCAATAACATTGTCGCTGTCAATGCATATAAATCCACGAAAACTGAACCTGGCTTTCGAGCAAAACGGGTTATTTTGTCCGAAGGTTCAATAATTCACAATCCTGATAGTCAAAAGGTCCATAATTATGAAGGTATACTGGTTTGACCAGCCCGAATCGATTTTATATACAAAATGAGAACAAATGTCCATCTTGTTGCGGCGTTGTCAAGTGGCTTGGTTGAACGAGAGCAACACCTCTGATTTCTGCCTGCTGGAATGCCATATGAAGACTAGTGACTGTTGAATGTATGACAAATGTCTCTTGAACCAAGCCTTGGGTCTTGGATTAATCTGTTTGGTTTGCACGAACAGTAGGGTGTCGATGGCAGTAACTCTCGAATGCGAGTAATATATACCCTCATGGATTAACGAATGAGTGCATCAATCAATCAATCAATCCCATCCGATCCAGTCAACTAACCTCCCAACCAACCATTCAACCTACCAACTGATTAGGATAATGTCTGTCTTGGGTTAGACTTTTATACAAATGTTAGGACTTGTGAACCGTCGGATGAGTGCACACTGACTTCCGGAATTTCCCCCAGGCTCGGACTTGTGAACCTCGGGCTAACCTTGTGGAATATGTTTACTCGTTTCCAGACTTAAGGTCTACTGTACCAGTCGGATTTGCGAACCAATCTGATAGTAGATCATACATCGTGTTTGTGATCTTTCGGTGGATTGTTTCAGTTATAACATTTTAGTTCATGCTTTATGAATATTATAAATATTTTCGATGCATACAAAATTAATTTTGCTTACCTGGGGTCTATGGCTAGCTGGGATAGCGCTAACTTTTTCAGTTCTAAACCATTGACATCACCAATGACGAAAAGTTAGATTGTTCTGTGTCATGGTGACTTTGGGACAAATTAAATGAATAGAAAGCTTTTGATTTTTCTATACCTGTATCGAATGATTACAGTCAACAGACAAAAATAACAGTATGGATTCCTTTTATTAATCCCCTAAAATGTTATTACATGGAGTCCAAGATTTAAAGTAAACAATCAATGATCTCCAACATGTCGTTGAGCGGAAACAACAGTCAGAGTCAACTTGCATCTTCCTGTCTAGACGAGGAGGAGACAATGTGTATTTTCATAGCACTAACAGTTCATAAGTGTGTATCTCCTTTTAGTCTACATTTAACAAAAGATTTGTATTCTTTTAAATTTGGAAAAATAGTGAAATCTGGTTGAAAGTAGTTATTCCTGCCTTGTTCTGTTTTGATTTTACATATGCTTTTCTTTCTTTTATCAGAATAATTTTTGCTACCTGTCAAATGAGTGTGTACCAGCTGGAGCCGTGTCATTTAATTGGGAGATTTGCAATAAAAATGGTATTTATGTTTTTTAAAGTTTATTTTGCGTATAATAATTGATTGATATTTGTTAACTTACAATTAAGCATTAGATTTCTCAATTAAATAGTGCAATTAATCAACATTATTATGTTTATATTTGTTATGCTATGTATCGATTCGTCGATAAATTTACAAAAAAATAAAAATAATAATTTTTTTTTTCCAGAGAGAATTTTTGCTTATTGGACGCCTTGGTACAGCCGTACTGATCTTGGTGGAAACTCTCCTTTAAGACGTGGGGAACAGTTTTATAAAACGGTAAGTTTCTTTCTACAGCAGCTATATGTGGCACTTACATATGAAAACAACTTTATAGCAATGGGCTTTAAACAAAATATATTTGTTTAACAAAAATGGGCGAAGTCTGAACGGTATATGATGAATGCAAATATACAATTTTTTAAAATCCAACCTAACAGTCCTTGCACAGTACGCCATTGGAATGATTCTTTAAAATTATATTAAATCATAATAAAAAGGAAAAGCAAGCTCTTCACAAGTTGACGAAAAGGGGGGTGGGGTCATTTTGAAAGCTAGACGCTTCATCGCCTATGTGTCTCAATCTTCCTTTGCAAGGGACAGTATGTGTAAGAAGAGACTTCCACAATACTATCCCTTGCTGTAATTCGAAGGGAAAACGTGGGACAAAATTTCATTGGACTATGGTAGAACCACGTACGCTAATCAAAAAGGCGTTTACAGATCAAACAAACAAGCTTGGCGCCACTGGCAATTGACATGTCTGTGATGACGCCATGACTCGTTAATGGTACTAATATCGTGCATGTATATTACAAAAATAGTCTACTTGTCGTCCTGTGTTTAGACCGTCTCTTTCTTATTCTTAAAAAGCCCCCATCTGATTGGGTAGAGTAAAGAGAGGTCGTCCGAAAGCAGCCGTGGTCAACTCTAGCTAACTCAGGTTTTATCGCCTTTGATGGCAAGGTAAGAAAAGAAGAGAGGCTTAATGCGACGATCTTCTTTTCCGCCAGGCCTCGGGAAGATGATGTGTCTCATGCACCCTCGCCTGTTGGGGTGACATTTGAACTGCTCCCAATTCAGTGAAGTCATCTCTCCAATACCTGGATATTGTTTTCAAAGTTGCCTTTGTCGTGAAGACCTTTTATGGGGAGCCGTAAAAGTGAAAAAAAAATTGCTGTTCAGTAACTCGTTCTGAACGACTTACTGACTAGTTTGAACAATTTATTAACTGGTTTGAAGGACTTAATCAACCAATGAAAATGAACGCTCGCTCGCGGAAAACAAATATGCAGTACATGAAGTCGTTAAAAACGAGTTAATACATTGTTCAGAGTAGTCAATAAGTCGTTTGAACGAATTACACAGCTGCAATTTTTTAAATTTTCCATGTCACTTTTACGGCTCCGTATTTTTACGCTTCACGGTCTGAAAAGAATAGTTTCCTAATTCCACATCGGTTTAATAAGGCTGATTTTCAGAGGACAAATAAGCAATGCCTACAGAGTCGAAGTGTTTATACTAATTTCCAATGACCATCTTTTTTCGTTTTAGCGTCACTGTGACAATTCGTCTTCCCCCGTGTTGGTAGTTGCTAGACTCAAAGTCAACAAGCTGACAGTCATCTCCACCCCGAAGAGGAATAGGTTTATTCCGAAGGAAGATGGACTTACAGATGTTATCATTGCCGGACCAAGTTTTGGCTTCCTATGTCGAGACGAAGATCAGACAAACAAAGTATGTGATGACTACGAGGCGAGATTTTTATGTAGACATTTTTGGAATGCATAATTCCTCTAATAAGTTCAATGTGGCCGTTATAAAATGTATATAATTGACCTTTTGGAATGGAAAAGACAAAGGAAAAAATGGACGATGCAGATTAATTCACTACCTGTATATCTGCATTTGTCAACTGTTTTCGTTCACAAGAAATTGTATAACCCTTAATTCAATTGTCTAGTATAAATATGAATTGTTTCGGTCAATGTTTGAACCAATAAAGTGCATATTTTCTCTAAATTGTAATTATTATTTTTTTGGTACAAAAAAGGGATTTGAAATAAACCCCGTGTACTGTACCGGGTTTTCTCGTCTTTTATAAGAGCTCTCTTCCATTTAACTTTAGACCGTCTCTTAGCTTTGTTAGATTTTGTGTGCGTCAGATAGCTTCCTTTTAGACCCATTTTAGCATAGAAGAGAAACAAAAATCAAAGGTTAGTAAAGGTATTAAAAATCTAAATGGCTGACTGGTTAAGGCGAAACTTTCTCACAGCGCTAATTTGCTTTGTTAACTTCTATACTTCTGAAATACCAGATTGTTAAGGCTGAATAATTCTAGCCCAGGAAGAATTATCAATACTTGTATATACCATATAAATGGTCATTATCTTCTATCGTGATATATGTAGGTTACCCATAACAACTCGTGTTTAAAATCTATTTAGAGACTTGTGTCTGTGCGTTAATGTAGAACATACGAAGCGTAATCGATTTTAATTAATCAATTTCCCTGTGACAATGTGACAACATATTAGAAATATAATAAGGAAATTTGGTGGCAGCGGAGATCGCGAGATAATTTTAACGAGATCCGCTTTTCATTCGAATACCAATAGCGCAAACTCGTCATTAAAGTCAATCACCATCCAATTGATTAAACGAACAGATAAGTTTAGCTTTTTTTTTTTGAAGAAACGACCCACGTACTTAACTTTGCAGAGACAAGTTGTGAAGAGAAACAGTTGAAGAGGCCTAGCGGAATACATCCCGTTAGTTCCTATAGCTTGTTAATCGTTATGTATAATGAAGCCGTTCAGAATTTGCTCATTCTTATTATAATCAGATTTTAATGACCACCAATATAACGATATCACGATAAGATCCGACAGTCTCCGATATCAAACTGGGCCGGGATGACGAGTAACTGGACCTCTCCCCGAACATTTGGTAGCGAAAAGCCGATGGAGTTCGCTGACGGACCACGTTATCAAGCTTATTACTGAATTCGGGAATCCCACACTGCCTGACTTTTGGTTTTCGATTTTGTCATACTTAAATGCGACACTTCAGCACCACACTGAGTTGATTTGGACTAAGTAAAATCGCACTGAGCCCGCGGTCGTGGCGTAGTGGTTAGCGAGTGCGCTTTATAACGCCTACATCGGTGTACTGTTCACGGGATCGGGTCCGTCTGTCGACCCTCAGGTATATGAGTGAGTCACAAGATGTGGCTCTGGCAATCGCGGGGATGGTTCTTACGAGGTTTCCTGCAGTTTTTTTCGCCATAGTTGGGCAAAGAACAGTGTAAAGTGGACAATCCGTCGTCATATAAGTGAAATACCCTTGAGTACGACGTTAAACCCAAATCAAACGATCCAATCGCCATTGTGGGAGTAAATCGTTTTTCAGAAAGCTTCTGTTATCTTTGAAACACGCATACTTTTACTAATAGTCAACGTAAAAAAGAGCCTGGTCCACGCAAGAATAACTGGCCACCGATAAAGATTAGAACCCTGACACTGATTAGATACTTTACAAAGCAGGGAAACTGAAATTAAGCCCCAGTTTCGAAATAAATGAAATAGTATACGGCACAAAAGGCAGATAAGAGAGAATTATATGTATAGTATAGAGTGAGCAGCTACGGTCGTATTTGATATATTTCATAAAAAGGAATGGTTGTGCGTTATCAAGTCCTAATTGTTTTGTTCTTTATAAGTACTCAGCACCCAGTTAGCTACTTATAAAGAACAAAATAATTAGCACTTGATAACTTGATTACATATAAAGAAGGATGTGTGTGTTATAAGTAGTCAGCATGGCTGCTGACTACTGATAAAGAAGGATTGTACGTTATTCAGTACTAAAAATTAAATTATAGATGGCACTGTGGACACGCTGTGGACATTCGGGTTGTTGTGTGACATGATAGAAAAAAATGAAATATATACGGCGCTGTGTCGGGCCTTTGAGCTAGCAGTTGCTATTACATCATACTGAAGGGTTGTTACTTATCAGGAAGCGGATGGTAACAGCGCACGACTGACTGAGGAAGGGTTGACCCTACTGCTGTCATGAGATGGTGTGGTTGTCTTACCGTGATGCTTTGCGCGCCATTGTGAGGAAATCTAGATCATTTGGGCTAGCATTTGCTATTACATCATAACGAAGGGCTGTTACTCATCATGTAGTTGGAAATATTAAGGTAGCCCCGAATGACAGACATAGGAAGGACTGAACCTAGTGCTGTCATGGGGTGGTGTGGGTGTCTTCCCGTGATGCTTTGCAAGCGGCGGACTCTCGCAATAATTAAATTTAATAATCGTTCGCGATCCGGCCGGCTTGTACAAAGGTGTCTAATTGACTATTTGTTAGCATATATATGATACGGTTCCGTCAAAAGGAAGTATATTTCATTTGTGATCTATCAAAGAAGTATCTCCAAATAATACTTCCGATCAACAAGAAAACACTGTTGACTAGTGGTAAGTTCACTCGACACAAGATCGATCAGTGCAAATTAATGGAGAGGAACGGTAAAGGCGCATGGTGTGGTATAGAATCCCAGCGAAGATATAAATTTTCAGTGAAAGACAGTGATTATAAACAACCTACAAAGATCCATGGGTTTCACTACCGCATCGGACAGCGGGAGCGGCGTCGGAAGCGGAGGCGGAGTTCTACCCCGCAGGGGTGGGCCATGTCGGCGGGGTCACCTCGTGCTTACAAAATGCCCCCAACCCGCATAACCGACGACACATGTGCCTAGACGGCGTCGTGCGGCGTCAAGACACCGTCACGACGGCGTTCTGTGGCGTATTGGGGCCTGACGGCGTTCTGCGGCGGCGTTCTGTCGTGGCACATGCTTACGGGCGAGTGTGTGTGTGAGAGTGTGGAAGGGTCATTCCGCCTGCATGCTCCACCTCTGCGGGGCTTTATGAATTACAACTTCTGGTTTATTATGGGTGCAAAGTTTCAATGTCTATTCAAACATTATTCTCAATTAGCATATATGATCAACAGTCATGAAACCATTATGTATATACAGTTTTCTTGCAAGCTGAAATAAAACAGAACAATTTTTGGCTTGTGAGGAGCGTAGCTTGTGGTAAGTGTCTCAGAGGGTGAAGATGAAGATGATGTTAAAAACAGTACCTCTTTAAATTAAATAATCGTTTGAGATGCGGCCTGCTTGTACAAAAATGTTTTTCGGAAATGTGTCCTTCATAAAAACCCTGTCTAATTGACTTTTTGTTAGCATATCTGATACGGTTCCGTGAGAAGGAAGTATATTGGTCCGTGTAACGCTTAACAGTTCAATTTTCGTTTTTTGTTTCTTGCATCCATCAAACGAAAAACATAAAATCAACGTTCAATTTTCAATTTTTGTTTCTCCTAATTCAATTTGCAAAATTGAAAATTGGTCGCTTAATTTTACGAGGTTTCCTCCCGGTTTTCCACCATAATAGGGCAAGGATCAGTGTGAAGTGGACAATCCGTCGTCATATAAGTAAAATACCCTTGAGTACGACGTTAAACTCAAATCAAACAAATAAACAAATCTAGACATTGATTTTAACATCCAGGCGGGCCATTTTGTTTTGCACTTCTTTCTATTGCTTCTGCAATTCTTTTTATTACGTCACCCAAAATAGTGGCGCAAATTACAGCTCGATGGCCTAGCATAGCTCACGAGAGTTGTCTTAGTCTCGTCCACTATAGACTCTCGCGCGAAAACGTCTGAATCGCCGGCTTCTCGTCCACTGCACAAGCGCCCTGGTCGTTTCTGTGCCATTGGCCATTTTTTAAACATAGAAATTGACCAGCGCGCTTGTGCAGTCGACGAGAAGACGGCGACTGTCAACTGGTAGTTTTCCGAGAACGGATTG
>JAVFBX010201240.1:0-12597 GCA_034783855.1 Mopalia kennerleyi | reverse complement strand
ATGTAGTGCGTCTTTAATTGGCAGCTAATGTAAATCTATTATAATAGGGCGGTAAAGTCTCCTAAGCTTAAGTTCTGGTTGGCTGTCTGAAAAACAACTTTGTCGGGAACCTCTCAAGGTCTGCATCAATTAAGGTTTAGACTAAAAACGCCTAATTAACCATTTTCTGGCCTTCATCGGGAAAAGTGTCTTATTTATCAGATGCTATAAAGACATAGTGTGTACATATAGACGGTGATTTAGAATAGGCTATGGTGGAATTCTGGAATAATATGGCGCGAAAGTCCGGATACAAGCTTGATATTCTGGTGTTTTACGGTTTTAATAGTGGTCTTTCAGGTAGCCTTATTGATAACCCTTTCCCTAATACTACGGACTTTGAGCCGACAAGCCAGCAAGGGACCAGAGTACCAGTTATTTTGCAAGAATAATAGTTCTATTTTTCCTCTCGATGCATTCATAATGAAGTTTCATATTTGAGTTTCTTGCGTTGCGTTTTAACTAGAAAAAAATATAAATTGTAACGGAGGTGGAACAAATATACATCCTTGAAGATACATGGTGTGTTAGCGCCTATACATTGGGGCTGATCCTATATAACGATATCCGTCATCGCTGTAATAATCGTTGTGACAGGTAACTTGAAAAATGATCCAGATTTACCAATGACAAGTAAGAGTCGCCATAATCAATCTGATGGTCAGAATTAAAATCGTTACGGTAAGTTATCGAGGGCTTTTAACCAGACCTGCCATTGCCCATTTTTGGCGGAGGTTTTTACCCACCCAGCACAAGATCCCAGGATTTACTTTGACAAAGTTTTAGTAACAAAAATCTTAAAGATGACATTAAGATTTGATATAATGATTTTATAGCTTAGTTATAAGTTTTGGACTTCTTTTTCTCAAAATTCAATTTTGGACCTTGCCGGCTATGGTTTTAATATATAACGTAGTGACAATATATGAGGTTATTTCTTCGTACTAGGCTAGTGATCTAATCTAAATGCAATCTTCCAATATTGGTCATTCAATTTGTCCTGGCCTATAGACACAAATACTCCGTGTGGTTCTACAGCCTCCACAGTATATCACCAAGTCTAGCGGACTCTTCAAGTCACACCCGCAAGTCACGTAGTGTATCTTAACTAAAATATCATCGCCTTTTCACCGCGAGCCAACTGGCCATGTTGACAAAAGACGGTCTTAGCCAACATGGCCAACTGCACATTTTGTTCCACTTGTGGTCGCCGTTTAATTAAATCGCTTGCTCAATTTTGGTTCAATAATACGGCTTCCTGACTTTGGGGTCATGGGCCTCGTTTGGAGTCATGCCCGCTCATTGTAATACCCTACCCTCGCCTATGTCATCCCCACCCTTTTCACTCACAATGTTTGCTGACATAATGTCGACATTTGCTTTCAATCCGGGTCTCTATCCATTTACATCTGTCTCAGCTAAAGTCTGACCCTGGCGTTTAGTTCCAAGGTCCTTTTATTTGGAATAAATGAAGAGACAGAAATTAGCTTGCCTCCACTGGGATTCGAATCCCGGACATTTGGGTTACAGGCCCAAAACCCAAAAATTTAAATTAAACTTGTCCAGGTTCATATACATTTAATATACATCCAGCCATCTAACAAAAGGAATAGAAAGTTCCCGGATTACTCCTGCTATATGTATTTATCACAGGAGGAACAGGAAGTTATTTGCATTTTATGCTTGTACTAGTATCACTATAAACTGTTGGAGTGCATGGTCGTCGTGAAAGTGAAAAACCCGCGAGAACGGAGTAAAACCTCAATCAAAAAAAATTTAAATATTGTTGAATAGTATTAGATGGAAGGTTTGGTAGAATAACTCTCACTGATTAGTTTCCCAAAGTAGGGTTAACTTACGCCTCCAATAAAAGATACTGAAGTGCTTTAAAATAAACCGAAATACTGAATCATCCATATGGATTAAATATATAATTCAATATTTCCATTTATATCACAACCTGACAATGGTTTTAAAATAAACCGAAATATTGAATCACCATTTATCCATATGGGTGATTCAGTATTTTGGTTTATTTTTAAGCACTTGTCAAGTTTTAAAATAAACCGAAATATTGAACCACCATTTATCCATGCGTATATATCTTGTATTGGAGGCGTGAGTTGAACCCACTCTGGGAAACCTTGGATTTTAAAAAGTAGTTCTGCTGCCATTTGCTGTCCAGTGCAAAGTGACTTTCCTGTGGTTCTGGGGGACAAAAATCACCGCGGCGGCCCTGACCCCATGCATTGTAGCCCTAAATAGTCTTGTTTATTTGCAATTGTCAATGTGATTGCTATTGCATGACGGGGATAGAATGTCAAGAGTGGCTGAAATTTATAGCAAAACTATGTCGAAATGATATGCGCTGGCAGGTTTCTAATTGTCGCAATAGCCCGTGTGACTTGGACACGCTAATGGATAGTCCGAGTATCGGGCCAGCACTGCAAGAGTACAGTTTGGTTAGATGTGCAAGGGGTTGTCAAAGAGGTACAAAGGACTCAGTGAAAATACATTTTTCCGAAGAGCTCCATATGTGTTCTGCCTTTGTGAAAGTTAAAGTGAAACTGGCAATAATTCTGATCGATTCCAATTGAACTTAATTCCATATTTATTATTTACTGGACGTGACACGTCGTCTTTGCGATAATTTCGGTTAATAGATGACTGGGACGGCGCGCATGGTATTTTGGATCCAGATGAGCTTCATTCTAAAATAGAATCGATTCTACTGCCTTAATCGAGACATTGACTCTAAGATATACCCGGGCCATTATCTTTTGACTTCTTTCATTTGCTGATCAGTGGCAAATATCGCCGCAAATATTGGCGGAAATTCATGCGCGATGGCTTGGCATGGTGTACCGTGTACGAGAATACGATTGGATAAGCTTTCAGATGTTTTCGGCTCGAAGTTGTCCCAGGTATTTACAAAACATAAACTACACCGGAGCCGCCCACATGTGTCCTCATGCAGAGGGATTTATAAACACAATGGGTCAATATGCGGAAGGTCGTGGGTTTTCTGGGTTGATTTACTGCCCAGTTTTCCTCCAACAATAATGTTGACCATTGATCTGTTATAGGAATTAAATCCTATTGATCAAACATCGGATAAATAAATGAAGATAAAAATCATTTATTGTAAATAAATATAGATTATTGTAAAACAATTTCTTTGTCATCAAAGCTTGTATAACTTGTTCTATAGAGGAGATCACCTAGACGTCTCTTGACTGTGTGTTAACCTCTGGAAAAAATAAAGCATTAAAATTACATTACAAGATAAAAATATTTTTAAACATTTTTTATATTTTTTTTAGAGGCATATATAGAAGTCAAAGGTACATATAAGATGAGAAATATTGGTAAGGATAACATAAACTAAGAAGTTGTTATCCATACCCATGTTTTCCATCTTGTTTTTTGCACTAACAGGTTTGCATTGAAACATTATGTTCGTATAGTTAGACTGAACGTACCATTTAACTTTATTTTGATCTTTTTGTCACTTCGAGCAGAATTCATGTGCTGTTTAACATATTATATTATCAGTTACAACATTTTGTTGTCTGCTTATGCAAATATTGTTATTGGACCTCTGGAAATTACTTGACCGGAACCGGAATTGATTATGGCATTTTGATTCATCCTGCCGTTGTCTTATTTTGTTGATGATATAGGTACGGTCAAGACAAAAAAAAGGCTCTTCGAAATTCTATTTTTCAAGTCTTTGATAAGGTGTTGGGATTTATGGGATATGCCTCTGATCAATTTCAATTGCGTAATTATTTTATTTTACAAAATGAATTTCTGTCAAATTTCCTGAAACTTAGTTCATCAAAACTTTCCATAAACAATTGCAGATGACTATTCAATAGAAGCCGGGTGTATCGTAACTTTCCAGATCTGAGTTTATTAGAAGCTGTTTGAAAGAAATGTTCAGTTTGTTGGCTCGACGGTAGGTAATACTTTTATTTTTTTTAACTTTCTGCCTAGAAAGGGGTTTATTTCTAGCAAAATTGTTGACCGTGAAAACAAATGTGTCGTATTAGAGAACATAATATGGCGAAATTCTATAGTGGTTACTTCAAGTCGTATCATGTTTAATAACGGAGTACGATCCTTGGAATAACGGCTTCGTATTTATTTTTTCACTGCTCCCGGATCTGTGGATCATTCTAATCACGGATATTGCAGATACATAATAAAAATACAAAACCAACATTGTAATGGAAAGGGCGCAGATGTTGGGTTTAAATTACCTTTGCATTTTAGAAAAATGTCCCATAAAACTGCATGTTTATGTGGTAATTATATGGGAGATGCATTTTCTCTCCCTTGGAGAACTCTTCTTAATGATGAGGTATAATTAGTCGCGCGAGAGTATAGACGATCACGTGATCAAACTGTCTGGTAACCGAATTCTCATTGCGGTCATAAACGCAACAACTCCTACATAAATATCAATCTCCAATCTTGCTCTGTCGTAGAAACAGGTTCGATTTCTCCCAAACGAAACAAGATAGCTGATAAATATTTCGGTGGAGTTCTGTACAATAAAACGAGCCATGGACGACCCGTTTAATACCCGACATTAAATAAATCAATCCAAAAAGAAAGACAGCAAGACTGTTTTGGCAAATACTAAAAAAAGATTCCAACATTCACACACGGGAAAAAGGAAAGGAACGATAACAACTGGAGTTTTTTTTTTAAATTGAAGGGATTTCGTGTATATTAATGTAATATTTTAATTGGTTACAGTGTTTCAAATTGAAATCATGTCGACAGCGTAAAATCTGCTGTATTTGATTTCTCCCTTCTGAGAACACCAGAGCGACGGCAATCTCCCATAAACACTCAAATTACTTCTCTGCACATTCGAAAAATACTTTTCAACTATATATATACATGTTTTTTTCTTTTATACAGGTAATGAACATATAAGTGTGAATTTCTGCATCAGGAATTGACTTCGAGACTTTTGGTGACATCTATTAAAATATTATTGATTAAAACCATAATGTCCTAAAATGACATTTTGAGAAAAACCAGTCCAAAAGTTTTGCCTTAGCTATGGAATCATCACATCAAGTATTAAAGTCATCTTTTCGACTTTATTATAAAACTTTGTCAAAGATAATGCTGGGGGCTTGTGCTCATTGGACCCATGGGTGGGTAAAAACAAAACTCCAAAAAAGGACATTGGCAGCTCTGGCTTTAAGCCCTCGATATAATGTACTGTAAATCAGAAATACTCAAGGAGTCCATTTTCTCGAGATTGCATGGAGTCATCCGTTATAGACCTACATAAAAATCCTGTTCTAATATATGCTGCTGCCTTTTTAAGGCGAGTCATTGCAACAGTCCCTGTAAGACAAAACAAATCATCTTAATGAAAGACTTAACTTTATCTCACGTGGGCGGACAATAGAGAAAATTGATACAATTTCTATTTCTTTTCATTTAAACTGTATTTAAAGGGGTCCTGTTTGTCAAGCTCTTGTGCAAACATAAGAACATAGCTGTTGAGTTTTGTCATTAAATAAGGGATTCGTGAATCTGTCAAATGTTTAGTGGACAAAGATTCTCTCTGCGAATGGGATCTGATTACAGAACTGGTTTATTGTGATTTAGAAGAAGTTTGGGATGACTTTGATTAGAGGGAATAAGGCTGTTCATTGACTTTGAGAAACGACGGGGCGAGTTGGCGAGGACACTGCGACTTTTCTTTGTCCATCTGCTACAACTGGTTATCGCTGGCCACTCTAATACAATTGTCGAAACCGCTTTGATCTCGGCGAGGTATTGTCAAAACCTTACGCTCGGCCCCGTAATCAATAACGGCATATCATGACCAAAATTAATCACAATAGCTAGCTGCTGCCTTCCACAAATTAACAGCCACATTGCCGAAAGAAGGCAAACAGTAGTGGTGCTATTAACCATCCTTGTCGTATCCCTCGACCAGGACCAAAATCAGCGGAAATTCTCAGCAAAATAAGAACAACATATGGTGTAAAGATTGATGGTGAATCGGTTTCCCCAAACGGGACCCCTATCCGTGCTGAAAGCAGACCGCTAAAAGGTACCCAAAAGTTGGATGGATGATGGATGAGTTGCTAATTTAGGGTGGACAGTACTGGACACACAATCTTGACCGTTCAATCATCCGGCCCCAAAATATTAATACCGGTACATGCAAGACCGATATACATTTATTCAGTTAATTATCACGCGGATTTTAAGAGATCGGGGTTTGCGTGAGAGTCTTTGGATGGGTGTGTGTGTGGGTGGGGGCCACGAGAGAAAGGGTGAAAGTTGATCCTGATCCTATGTATAGTCAGAGAAATCATTATGTTATATACTTTCCTTAAATACCTGATAGATTATTGAATAACAATCAGCGAACCTGGTCCATACGATTAGCAGAGTAAAATAAACTATTTATTTTGGACCTTTCAACGATAAGAATCAGCCAATTTCCAACGAGTTCTGTGAAATGTCCAGATGTTGGTGAAGTGGATCTAAGGTACTATCATGATTTCTTTAATTGTCCTAATTTTCACTGCCATCAATTCAAATTTCAAATTCGCTGTGATCGAGTGAAATGAGCCGTGTTTATTTGAATAGTCATAACAGCAAGTGAACAGCAGGCGTTGGCACTTGACCTTTGGAAACATGTTTCCGACAGTTCGTGCCCTTTTCAGTGTTTCTGTGATAGGGCACCCTTTAGGTTTGAAATAAGGGTTCAAATAAAGCTTAAATTAAAGAAAACCAACCCTATATTGATAATTTTTATTTTAAAGACAAAATGGTCAATCACAGACAAGTGGGAAATTCTAGGACATGTCTCGCCGCCTCGTGACTAGTTGTCTGGGAAAGGTAGCACTCGTGCGTTGACCTAAAAGGCCTGTACTTCACCACTGGGGCACCATTTAAGTATCGGGCAGACAGGGTAACAATACAACTGATGTCTTCGCTTTGTTGGACCTTCAAGGGCATGGTCCACCCATTTCTTTGCCCAAGGGTACTTTATGCCTGCACGGGTGCAAAAGGGTGACTACTCTCTTAAGCGTTACATTGAAATGGTAATTCGAATCAGTCTGCAGTTCGACATTTAGGAAGACCCAGGGTTAGGATTACCAGCATTGTTATTTACATTGTTCACATTTACTTTAGTTTATTTTAAAAGTTAACTGAATAAGGGTGTATGGCAAGAAAATATATCAACAAATCCGTTTTCCGCCGTTTAGCGACACCGTGTAAAGTGAAGGGAGGAATTCTTTATTTAGTTAAAATACACTAGCTGTATAGAAATAATTTTTTTTTAACATTTCAACAAAGTGTGTTGGTTCAATGTGCCCAATATACTAAAGCACCAACGCGTCTTAAATTGGATTGAGGAAATCGTCAATTCGCAGTTTTGTCTTTCAATGTCAAAAAGACAATTGCGTATATATTAGAGCTACATGGAAAAAAAGACATAAGCGAAGGTGTTGAACACTTGTATCTCGCATGGTACAGAATAGTGTTAGCCATAGACAAATGTGCTATTAACAAGGAAAACTCACAATAATGCTTGGATATATTTGGAAAACTTGCTAATGTTGATTAATAATGTGTTCATAGTTCTAGAAAAGAGATAATGTTATCAGCACAAGCCAATGTTTACACGCACTTACATTGTTTTATCGGAACAACTTCTACGACATCCGTAAAGCCACATGGTAACTTCCTTTAGTCCTTAGGCACTAAGTATTTCTGATTCAGTACCCTAAGGACAAGATAGTTTTGAATCTAGTCGTTGGGATGCGACATACTTATTACCAGTCCTATAATCAATGTTAAAGAAATAGTGCAGACTTTAAAGGATATATCGTTTTTGCGATATTGCCAAATATTCGTATAAATCTATATGTTCACACGGAAGTTTATCTAGAACATAACACGATTCATCGATTTTAATTAATCTACATCCCTGTGCCAGTGTGATTCCCTTGTTAGAAAAATATGTTCACACTCATATATCAATGGCATTGAAACGTGTTGCTGTTTTTTAATGTGTCAATATTTAAAGATGCTAAATAATATGACAAAAAAACATACCAGTCCTGTTAAATGTATAGCGCGCTTTGTGTGTATTATATGTCAATATTTGTGCCGGCAGACCACGATTAAAGTTATCACACTATCTTTAATACATCGACTACTCTGTCGTCAAATTGATGGCTTGTAGCTTAGATGAGTACTTAACCGATTCTCCCCTGGATTACGCCATATTATATAATGTCAAAAATGTCATAGATCCTTGTAAGATTTGTATCCAGCACGGTTCAGCTACAAGCCACTGACTTTTTGACCAGCGCCGCTTACCAGTGACTTCTGTCCCATCTCTTGAAACACCAGACCAAGGAACAAACTCCAATTGATTTGTCACCGAATATCGAATTACGGTTAGCCGTGCTGGAGTTTGATTCATGGCGGGTTTTCATTGACATCAACGGTGTCTCCTCTATGTTTGTTTTATGGTTCGCTTGGCGACAGTTCAATATTCTTAAAATCGCTGGGAATTACATTAGAGAGACAAGGGAGATGTCCCCGCGAAGGTTTCAGTCATAAACCGGCAGGGCATCTTCCTTGGATGGACTACCACTGGGAGGCCGGCTTACAGTGATTCACTGGGTCCATTGTTAGGGATTCTGGAGCATCCTCCGAGACGGACCGTGAACCCTTCGTTGTTGGGAACCAGTCGTGCAAAACATATATACTCTCATAGTCTGGACAAGCAAAAATAAAAACTATCAGCGAAAATTAACCAGCCTCCTGAGGTCTCCCCCGGCCCCACCCTTATCGTTCTTAGATCAACTTTATCAACGAAGTCTAACGACAAAAAAAAATCTGCTAATATTTACATATATATTCTTTCGACTTCATATTTTAGACGTTATCTGATCGCGACGAAGTTAAATGTATAGAAGAGTCTAGAATCAATAGAAAGAAATGGACAGGTTAAAAACACCTTATAGGACGTTAATATGTTCCCATAAAACTTATCGTCAATTTATCGGAGTTCTAATTGATGTATTCGGTTATCATGTTTAATAAGCAATGTGAAATGGCCCCTGGAATGCTACCAATTGGCAATTTCAATTTTATCAAAATATTTTTTTGAAAACAGAGTAGTACTAAGTTAAATTGACACTCAGAAAAGTATGTGTCCCGACAACACTCTATTGATATCATGGAATAGAAGTATGGCACATTCGGTTTCTTTTGTTTGATTCTAGTTTTATAAGTTCCGACTTGCAGAAGATCCCCGTCGATTCAAAACGGTTCTTGTCCTAATATCCTCAAGTTTTCGCTTTCTTTAAGACAGAAATATTATCTGGAAACTTCGAATGAACAAATTCAAGAAATAAACCTTGGGCTTAACATCACATTTTGATAGTTTACGGTTCGTTTGAGAGTGGAATAAAATTGTGAGTTAAACAGCTTGGCTATCACCGGCTGGAGATGATCCCTTTAGATAAAGCTTTATTTGGAAAGGACAGTCGCTTCGCAAGCACTTTTGTCGCAGTCTAATCCAGTTTTGCCGAATTCATCAAGTCCAGTCAGGCGACCCTAAACCGATAAAAAGCTTGGCGCCATCAGAATATTCTCAAAAAAGACAAACTCTAGGAAGCGTTGTTCTTTGAAGACAAGAGAAACGGCTTCAAGGACACAAATGTTGACTTGATCATTCATACCTCGTGAGAGTCTCGTCTTTGTATCATCAGTACGCTCGGCCGTGATTGGTTTACGAATATGTGTCTAAATCGTACATGTTGTTCGCCGGAAAGCCTATTTGCCAGCGTATACACATGCACTATCCACTTACTTAAATAAACCTAGCAAGCGCCTTCCATATGGCTTGAGAAAACGCAAAAATATATGAAACTTTGGAGTAAAAAAAACAAAACACCGACTATGTTTATCAGTAGACTTGATTGGCTTTTCTCATGCTTTCTCGTGTGACTTGTCAAATGCAGGCAGTCAGCCAACGTGTTATGTTTAACGTCACGTGGTGCTTTGCCTAGAATAAATGATTATAAAGTCAGCAGTGCACCTTAATAGTTTATCAGCTGAGTTGATAAATTGCTGATCATAATGGCGACCATCTATTGTCGTTCGAGATGATGCAGACAGTACAGTCGAGTACTAAACTATGGACCTGTGGCAGAATAAGTAGTTTCAAGTGTAAGCCACGCTTAACAATTAAGAGATTTTAACTATTTCTAAATATTAGAATTTCCACTGACAAGCTTAACATAATAGAGTATAAGATGACTACTGAAAAGAAGGACGAAAAATTCATATTGACTCAATATTTCGGTTTATTATCAAATTATCATCTCCTGATGATGGTTTGATAAAAAACCGAAATATTAAGCCAATATGAATTTTTCGTACTTCTTTGGAGTAGTCACCTTGCTCTATCAACTATTTCTTGTCATGAAGTTCCTCAAAGAAAGGATTTTATCCGTTCACAAATCGTTCGATAACATTACGTCACACTTATTTCCACACCTTAATTTGTCGTATTGTTTTTGGGACAGTCGCCTCAAATTCGTTGATAATTACAAAGCATGTAGATCATTTTTTAATGAATTTGATGAGTATGTTTTGTTTCATTAATTTCTTAGACACAATATGCGTGAAATCCAAGTGCCATTTAATGGTAGTGGATAATTGAACACATCAGTAGTTTGCTGTCTGTCAGAAGACACACTAGCCTCTCGGACAAACACTCTTAACTAGAGGATTAGCACATTAAGTGGATTTTATAGTCATCTGCACAGCTGATGTCGCTAGTCATGTGTGTAAATGAAACAAAGACAGCTTAGTGTCGATCCAGACGGTTATCCACTGCGACTAGACCTATATGCTACTATATCCTGTAAGCATAATTTATCCTGTTAAATGTTTCTAAAAGTATGTTTGGTATTTTGATTAAATGCGTTTATTGATGAATTAATGTAACCTTAAATATTGTCTGCTTGAATCACAGATTCAGCGTTAAACTGCTACATTGCCTCCCTGACTTTGTCCATAAAACAAAAAATATTCAAACGAAAAAGCTCCGCAATGTTTCGCTTCGAAATGGTAAGAAACTTTGACAGATTGCTAAGGATGTCCGATTCCCATCGAAACTAAATATAACCGATAACGTTCACCCCTAAACTTGCTTGGTTTCTTTGCCACTTATATAAGATAAATTAAGTTCCGTGTGGTAGAAGTATTTTGACTATGAGATAAACTTAGAAAAAATAACAAGCATAAGACAATTTTTACAAAATCTGTGTTATGCGTATATTGATTTTAAAATTTGTCTTTTGTCAAATTTGCAGGTGCTTATATAATTGATTTTTTCAAATATTTTGTGGAATTTTTTGAGTCAGGATGAATGGTCAATGTGTGATCAGGTTGGTCAACTTTGATGTATCAAAATCTCGCCTGATTCGTTATTCGGCAGTGTTTTCGCTCTTAAGTTGACCTTAGTTGACTCCACCCTGTTGTCAAGCTTTTGACTATGAATTCATGAAAGGTTACTGCTTGAGGATTTTGTCGGACGACATTTTTGGGGAGATGGTTACAATAGCAAAAGTTACATTAAACTCGCGTTACTTGTCATGTACAGGCAGTCCGCCAACGTGTTAGCTTTAATGTCACATGCTGTTTTACCAAGAATAGATGATAATAAATCAATGGTGCACCTTAATGATTAGGTGCACTATTGACTTTATTATCATTTATTCTAGGCAAAACATCACGTGACGCGAAAGATAACACGTTAGCTGACTGCCTGTACATGACAAGTAACGCGAGACAGTGCGAGAAGAGCCAATGTGTACCTAACTCAAAAGTTAACATTACGGTTTTGTGATCAACACGCGATCAAGTATTAACTGGACAATGAAAGCCAGCATCCGGCACAACTATATGCCTAGTGGTCAGGAGCTAATACGCACAAATATCAAATAACATTTTTTTAAATGACAATATATCGTATTACCTCCTTTGGGACCGTTCATTTGGTCAGTGTTGATGCCTGGCCGTTTGTGGCGTGTGCAAAAAGGTTAGAGGTTAGATGCGTCGGTGCCTTCAGAATTCTTTACTGAGTTTACAAAGAAACTTTCTCATTAGACACACATCATTTAAGATTTTAGAAACGACAGCAATAGAGCTGATTTTGACAGACATCAAGTGAGCCGGGTACAAGGGGCAAAATGAACCATGGTCCAGGACATTCAAAGGGATAATTTTCCGAAATTGGTTCAAAAGATACAAATGGTCTGCTGGAAATTATTTACCCACAATTTTAATTTTTTTTTTAAATTATAAAAAGGCATATGTTACACAGATATCTCCAAAGGGAAATGAGACATTTCATCATGTATTAAATGTTTCTACATTAGTACGGGTTTGTCCCTAAGCGTTCAACTGAACTTTCTGTTTCCCAGATGTTTTGCCACGTGCTTTTAACGAGAAAACGTGAGATTTTTTTCAAACTAT
>JAVFBX010201229.1:0-12597 GCA_034783855.1 Mopalia kennerleyi | reverse complement strand
AAAAACAAGATAAGTAGCAACATGGGCTTAGCCAGAAATCAAAAGTATAGTGTCCAAAATGGTCATTTTACTTCACTGTTTAAGTAACTGGGTGTTCAGTTTTCCTATCTTCTGCATGTTGAAGTTTCTTAAAACAGTGTGTCCAAATGAGGCAATTATTTAATTCAGGGTGTCCAAGGTGGACACTCCTCTGCCTAAACCCTTGAGTAGCAATGATGTACAAGTGTTTCTGGTAAAACCTCTCACACCCTTCCAAGTTATAGACAATGTATTTGCAATCAAAAAGGTTATTGGTAAAAGTCCTAACAAAAGTTACCAACATCAGCTTATGACTATCAAATTTTTTCTCACTTTTACCACCTTTTCCTTTTCTTGCTTTTCTGTCATTGCTTCTCTCCTCAGAAACTGTCCTTCCTCGTTGTGTAACAGGATTCACCTCAGATAAATAATTAGGAACAGAACTTGTGCCTTGTAATTTCAGATGTTTTGTCTGTATTAAGCTGGGTTGAATCACATCATCAAAATAAAACTCCTCAGGTTCTGCTTTCCCTGGAGTACATGTCTAGCATAGAGTAAAATGAAGAAAGAAAAAACAACATTAGAGGTGACAATTTTACTAAAATGATAAATCATAATAAAACAGCAAACACTTGTATTATTTAACTAAACTTATCTGTTAAAATATACACAGAGGTGATTTTATTCGCACTAGATAACTTTCCAAACAACCTGAACATATTTTAACTACTAATGATGTACTTTAAGGGTTGTGTTATTAAACCTCTTGGACAAGATTAGGTTTTATTTAACCTTTGATTAGCTGCAAACACTTCTATAGCATATTGTCAAATTTACAAGTGACCTCATTATCAATTATTGTTCTCGACTAATTCTTGCTGGCAACTTTATAAAACTGAAATGATCACAGAGCACATTAAAGAACTACAAAGCAAGGTAAGATTATAAAATGTCTCTTACAATTTCAGTGTTGGATGATTCTGTCTCTTCTGAAGTCGATTCTCTGACTGATGTAGTTTCATTTTCTATAGTGTTGCTGAATGTGACGTCTATGGTATTACTCCAGGAGGAACAAGAATCTGTATCTGGAAGAACTTCAATTTTCAGATCCTGTTCTGTGCTAATCACACTGGCCTCTGAGATATCTTTGATGACCAGGTCATGTGAATTGGATTTAATGAAAGACATGTCTGTTTCACTAGCAATTCCTAGAAATAAAGACAGAACAGAAATACACTTTGACAAAACAATTCTCTAATTTGTATTATTTTGTTATGGTTTTATGTCCCAAGATAATCATAACCAAGAAATGCATTGTCACTGAAAAAATTAAGACACAGAAAATATTAGCTTCACTTCATAATAAATCACGCACCCAAACTCAGATCTTTCTTAATTCTGTCCAGATGATAATTAACCCAATCTAAAATCTCTTCTGAATCACCACTGGCAGCACTGTTTATATCTGAAAGAAACAAAAATACTTACCTTAAAATTATACATATTGGATAATTACATTTGGGTGTTTAATTGCTCCTAAATTCTAGCTGGTTTAAATGTTATACAATGTCTGAGCTTACCAGATATAGAAGATACAGGCTCGATAGTGTAGGACTCTGCCTCGTTTTCTTCTGGCGACACATCTGAAATGGTTTACAGCTTTTTAAAAATATATCCTAACAATACAGAACATTGTCTTTATGGATAATTACAAAATATATAAACAAACATATATTGAAAGTGTTGCCTAACCAGCAATTGGGAAAGTGAACCTTTGCTTTTTACATTTTTAACACATTCAGCTTGCTTGTTGATGCAAAGTTAAATGGATGAGTGATTGACAAATTCTGCGACCTACGTGGCTCTCTGTCTTATGAGAGTAGCATTGAAGTATAGTATTGTGTCTTTACTTAGCAGTGGAAGAACATTAATTTTCCAACATTGTAAGTTTGTGTTAGTGTGGTTTAAATGTTGGAAAACATCACTCTCATATGACTGAAATGCCCTTAACTTGAGCACACACCAATTGTATGTGAGGCTATTCACCAACACATAAATGTCAACAGAAACCTGCTTTATTTGCAGTGTTTATCAGTTTAAATTCCACTGTTTGTGGGTATGTTCACTAATTTGATATAAGATTTGCAAAGAGGCCAATCATAAGCACAGTGAAGTATTACACAAGATATACATACTCATCTTTGAGTCCAAGTAAGCTACAACTGTTCTATTATATTCCGCTTCGTTGTATTTCTGTTAATAGAACGTGACAGTCATGATATACATTATTGTATGTATTACAAGATGACGTACTAGTAACTAATAATCTGTGGTTCCAATCTTTCATGTTTTTGTATTCATTGATTCAATGTGACTGTCCACACCAAGATGATCTTTCTCATGCACAAAGTAAACGCACCAACAGAAAAACTAATATGAATGAATCTTTGGAATTATATACATATATTTGTAGGCTCGAGAACAAGACAAAATAACTAAAAATGAAATAATGAGAAACTTGAATCCATATAATTTTACTTTATGATACACATGTACTGTAATTGGTAAACAGTGTCAAGGGTCTGGTCGAATTAAATATCTCATCCGAAGACACTTCTGTGTCTCACTGTTAGTTATTAGTGTTAAATGTCCGATATCATATACATGATATACAATTACAAGATTAATGTACCTTTTCTAAACTATTTTCTTCTTTCTTTTCTTCTTCTGTTTGTGGAACTGGAAGCTGATAATAACAAAATAAAATTTGTTTGTGGAAAAAAAAAAAACCTAAAAAGTTGGCAACTATTATGGATTTAACCAAATGAATGAAAAAGGTGAAAGATATGCAGGCATATGAACTCCATATTGAGTTGGTTGTACATAAAGACATAATTCGTGCAAAATAATTCACATTATAGCAAGGAGATAAGATGAATAGAGCCAACAGCAGACTTATGAGGAATTACGTAGTAGTCCATCTCTGTATACATCCAAAGCTTGATTTTCATAAACGCCATACGACTTTCTCATAATTCAAGCACGGTGCAAAGGACCTAATTGGCTATCAAAAATTACCGACCTCTTTCTATGCTAACCGATTTTAAATGTTATCTGCGGTGAGACTGAGAATTTTAATAACCAACTGCACACATCATACAGTCGACGTCACCCTATCTCTTATCATATGAGCGATGGAAACAATGCCGTTCACACTACTGGATATGCTGTTTCACACTTCTAGTTAATGGACTTCTGGTATTATCCAGATAAAAAATAAAAAATATAAGAGTTTGAAAAAACACAGAGAAAAACAATTACCTTTTCTGATTGTTCCTGATATTTCTTAACCAAATTCTTGACACTTCCCATACCCCCATACCATCTTTTGTCTGGTGTTTTAGGAGATTTAGTTTTAATAGTCTCATCAGGTTTTCTAATGAAAAAATTAAACAAAAAATCAACAACAAAAATATTATCTAATACTATGTTACCTATAATTATTTTATACATTTATTATAAAAAATTGTCAATAGATGTAACATGTTTGAACTGTAACAGTGTTGTAATTATAAATTTTGAAGCTCAAAACAGAACACAAGTGAGCATAGCTTACTACATACGCCCACAAACACTATGGTAATTAACTCCCAAAATATAATTTTAATAATTGTTTCATAAGGGTTAGTCGCCTATCAACGCAACACTTTGTAGTGGAGGAATATTTAAAGATCAGTAGTAAGGACATCACTATTACCACTGATAAACAAAATGTTGACTGCACCTTTGATTCTCTTTGGAATCTTCTTGCTTGTTGTCTGTCTTGCGCTGGCATGGTGCAGACTTGTTTCCTTTATCTGAAGACTCTATCAAGATCTGATTTCGTCTTCTCATAGCTTCAAGGACTTCAGGTTTTAATGGAACTGTTGTTACCTTTACAGGTGATCCCATCATATAGTTAAACTTCTTTGGAGAGGAGTCTCCACTGAAAGAACTGGCAGAAATTTACGATGATTCTCAGTATGTAAGAAAATTGCTGAACATACTATACACTAAAGTGTCTTAAAGACATTTATAAGCCCACAACTGGACAAATTTAGTGTCTACTATTTATGTCTGTACAGACAGGCAAGGATTACACAAAAACCTAAACATTAAAATTAATCTTGTGGATTTCTAAAATACTCTTAAAACATGTATCTATATGTATCACCTGGAATATATGTATTTTCCCTATGTGAAAGTAATAAGCATTATTGGTACTGCAGTTAATCTTATCTTTCAATTAGTTATAAGTTCAATGATTAATAGAGACAATACCTTGTTGTAGCTATAGGCTGTGAACGAAATGGGATTGGAAATGGTTCTCTATCCTTTCTCTCTTGGACTTTGGCCAGTTCTGTTTTAATATCTCGTACAATTTCCACAGAGTTTGAAAATGGCTTTGTTGATGTGACAGCCTTGTACAGGGCACTTGGACTGGCAGGTTGCAAATCATGTTTGTTTACCTCAGCTGGGAGTGACACAGAGTGTGTGTTTGAAGATTGCCTTTTCAAGGTGTTTTCTACTGCATGTTCTTGATCTTTCAAATCACCACTTCCAGACTCACTGGGAACATTACTCGATCTGCAAAGATTAAAGCACAAATAACAACTAAAACAAAAACGAATGGACTAAAAAAAATTAGAACTAAACACTGAAGACAAGTGTTTACCATAAAATACAATTTCTGCAAAATTTAGATTCTGCCAAAATATGAGAAACAACATAGTCTTCATCTAAAAAAAGGTCTAGGAACCAATTTTGATATTTCTGCAGCAACTGAAAGAATAAACATGTTGGAGTCCATTTGGCTTTCCACATTCTATATAAGGTAACGATCCCCAAGAATACATCCCTTAGGAAAGTGGGATCTATTATGTTATTTCACAACTGGTTGGTATTCCAAAAGCTATTTGGATTCACATACCTTGTATCTATGTGATTATTCTTGAAGGTTTCTTTCTTACATCTGGGCAATGTAGACGCTGATCCCACAGATAGTTTGGGAGAAGCTCTTGACGATGAGGATCTGCTGGGAATACACACAGAATAGTGAAAGGTATCTTCATCATCTCTGTACATCTGAACACTGGCTCTACAGAAAGAGAGAAACAAAAGTTACTTGTAAAATTATCAGAAAACTCATCCAAGAAACAGAAAAGTATACTAACTGTAAACATCAAGAATATTGTCAAAACAAAACAAATGCAATTCAAACTAATATTTAATGTAACAAAAGAAATTTTGCAATTTAAACAAAACGTGATGGATTAATCAAACTTATTTCTAAATTGATTAATAAATAATAAAATATGTAGTTTAAGTTTTAGTATTTTTAGTTTGTTTGGAATACCACATTTCATGAAAAATATTATATACATTCTGTGCTAGATTTCCAAAAATGATTATTAAATAGACTCTAACATATGCTGTATCCATGGGACTGATAGTTATTATGTAAATATCAGATGTCAACAGTTTTCCCTCTGTTATAATTGGATTACTGAATTTGTAGGTAGGACTACATAATAAAATTAAAATAAAAAAAAATTCAGATAAAAAAGGCAACAAAAAGTTTTTAAAAAAATATATGGTTAAGATGAAAACCCAATAATATCATAACCTTCAAGAAAACGTATCACCGGGTTACACAATTAAACATTCATCAGAGACATACACAATGCTTTATCATGTAACTGTTTTACATGCCTTCTATTTACTGCAGGAAAAGACACCCTTCTAATTTTTCCAGTTGAAGATATGATTTCTCGTCTGTTATCAATTTTGACTTGTTTTGGTTTTGTGCGTTGCTTTCTCTCGATTTGTCCACTACTGCTAGTGGAAGGCACTAAACTTAGGGCATTGCTGGAAGTATCAGAGGTTTTAAGATATTTAGATTCATAAAAACAAGTAGGTTATGAACAACAAAGTCAAATGGTACTCTTATCTGGTCAATTGTCATTTAAAGAAAATACAGGTGTTAAGCAACTTTTTTATCATTCCCAGTTGGATTACGAGACATGAAACACAACTGGTTCTATTATCAACAACTAGTTCCAGGGTTGGCAACTTGTAAAACCATTTTCCAATAAGAGGCAAGAATTCTGCCAAACTTACTCTGTTTCATCACACTGTGGAAAATCAGATGGAGAATTATTTGAATGGTTATGAGATGAATGAGGACTGGCATCTGGGGTAACACTCTGAATGGGTTCACGAGTTTGTGTACTTTGTTCTGGTGAAATTTCTATATTGATTTCCTCTGCTGTTTGTATGTCTTTTGATATTTCATCCTCTTCCATACTCATATCAAATTTTGGAATACTATTCATCTTGGTGTGGAGGTGATAAGGTGTCTGACCAGTTGTTTTCTGCAATCAAATAAGATAGTTTTGGGGGTCAGATTCGATACTTAAAACTTAGTTGGGGACATTAAACAAAGGCTAACCTATGAAATATATTGCAATAGCACCAAAATAAATGTGATTGAGTTGAAAACTGAGACTTATTGAATGATTTGCCTAACACCAATGCATTGATTCAATTATTTGCCAAAACATTTTTTTTAAGGTATTAATACACTTCCCAACTTTTATGCCTGAAAAATCAATTTTTGATTGGTAAGATATATTGGTGGATTGTTCGAGAGAAATGATGAAAGAGGTATCAGTACGAGTATAATCTTTATTCATAACTTTGAAATAAAATTAAAAAAAGATTATTCTATTACATAGTCTCTTATAACATCACAATAAATGCAGATTGAACAATATTTAAGAAATATAGACAAATATTTTAGACCCAGAGACTAACTGTTGTAATTCCTGTTAGAACTTCCAGCAGCTGCTGAAAAGATAGCTTTCTATATGATGGTTCAAACTGAAGACCCAGCTCTAAGACAGCTTGAAAAATTGCAGGTATGTTAGATGATCGTGAAGACACAGAATATCCCTCCAACACTAGTTTCTGTCTGATGAACTCAGCACTACAGTCCTCCCAAGGAATCTTATCTAGGATAAAAATGGACAAAAAACCCCAAACTTACAACAAATTGTACAGTTGACATTTGAATGATCCATCTTTAATACAAAATCATTTAGTCAAACAAAATGTCTTAAAATTTAAACTCCTGCTTGATTACATAAACTGAACACACCACAGTCATTGCATTCTGATCAAACAGCCATTGACACCTACAACTTCTTGGTTATTTCCTGGTGCACATAACTCAATATGTAAATATGTGTGTCCTCCGTGGCGTTGTGGTCTGGAGTGAATGCATGCTTCTGGTCAACCTATCCCCCTTCCCTCTGGGGTCTAGGGTTCAATTCCCGTTGATTATATGTGGGTTGGTTTGACAGCAACCAGTGGAATGTCATGGGTTCTCTGGGTTAATATACTACCAAGTTTTCCTCCAACAAAAATGCTGGCTTTTGATCTGTAATTTTGATTTTATCCTCTTGACTCAGCATCGGATAAATAAATAAATACTTATTTATATTTATTTATCCAATCTGGGGTCAACAGGATAAAATCAAAATTACAGATCATAGGCCAGCTTTTTTAAGTAAAATAAATAAACAGATATGACAGCTTATTTGAATTCAAGATTCATAAACTTGGGCCCCATGGGGGAGCAGGTTGGCCAGTCCTGCAGAATACTCACCCGGCTTCCTCAGTCTATCGTATGAGGCGAGAAAAGAGGAGCTTTCTGTTACCCTGGTGTTCTCAGAGCTAAAGGGGAACAGGGAGCTGATCTGTACATTTTGTATTTGTCTCCGTCGTTATATAAGTGAAATACCCTTGAATACGATGTTAAACACCAGTCAAACAAACGAACATAAACTTGGCCCGTACATCTGCAACATCTCGTATGGTGCCATGAATCAATACACTGCTTTATTCTGCTAGGTAGGTTACTTACCTTCAAAGATTTCATACATGACCATACAGAAGCCATACATGTCGGTCTTAAAGCAAGGGGCCTTGTCTTCCATTAGCTCTGGAGCCAACCAGTTGAAAATGGCATTTGGAAAGGTATTGGTTGCAGCCAAACTTTTCTTTGGTAATGAACAACTGAACACAAAAAATTAAATATATCAATTATTGTTATGATGATGAAGTGATTTAACAATAAATTATCAAAGATCATAACGATATCTTTTAAAATGTTTTCAAAAGTCATGTATTTAATAACCATTTGTTTTTGTTTCTGGTTTTGGCTGAAAACATGTGCTGTATTGCAAACTTTCATTATTCAGTCCTTTCAATTTTTTAATCTAACTAGCAGAGGGTTGGGAGGGAGCTGTGTGATGTCATATTGTGTTCAGTGATTGTCCTGTTTTGTTCAAGTGTTGTTGATTTCCTTCACCCATTGGGATGGCAAACTGTCCTGTGAATGAAATGACCTTAGATACGGCAGTTTACCCTAATCAATTTAACCATTTAATATATTCATCATCAAGTTTCCTCATTAAAAAATACATTTTAATTTCATATTTACTGTTTTAAATCCTTTAGGTTTTATTCAAATTTGGTTTTGCAAACACTTTACTCATTGTTTATCAGTGTTAAACCCCAATCAAAGAAACAAACAAATACTCACTGTTCAACCATGTATTCAAAATTGCCTAGCTTTGCTTCAGTTGGAGATATAAGATTTATAGCGTGAGAGGATATGCTGCAGTGTATAAGGTTCTGCTGATGTAGAAATATCACTGCTTTGCAGATTTGTCGCAAAATTTTGACAGTATTCTCGTACGACATCTCTTCAAACTAAAAGAGCAAAAAAAAAAGGCAATTAAATTAACAAAGTGATACTTTCAATTGAAACAATAGAAATAAATCATAATAAAAATATATTTACTGTGCCTAGTTTGGCATAATGCACACTTTAAATCTGATATAACCTCAATTTTTTTTAAAAAGCATTGATAACAATGATATAGAGCTTGCAAAATACCACAAAATGTCTTGCTTACCCTGTCATGAAGGTGGTGGAACAGAGAGCCACAGTGGATTCTTTCATACAATAGCACAAGTCCATCCAGATTGTTTGTTTGGCAAATTCCCATAAATAAAAGAACATTGGGGTGGTGAACTTTCCTGAAATCATGATAGCAAAATTGTCAAACAAGATCTGAGATGACTGCTTTGGTTTAATAATAGTGTGTTTTATTTAATCCTTAATTTCTATGAATATTTTTCAATCTTTTTCCTCTGTTCACGTATTAAAAAGTAAGTGTGAATTCATGGTGAGAAATTTAATGCTTTTTTTTGTTGTAATTTTACATTTGCAAACAGAAAATACCCCATGAAGTCGCTTTCGTTGATAAGCAAATCAACATGTCCACCATCTTGAGGTTTTCTGTGAAGCCTTTTGACTGTGATGTCTGCATGTATCCAGCTCATGCTGAAATGTATAAAGATCATAATGAAGATAATAACCAGAATGATCATATTTAGATGGTAATACATGTATTTAAAAAATATTGAGAACATCAACTGTATAGGTTGCATAATTTTACTTGAAAAATTATATTTTTATATGTGTTCCATATTACATAGCATGAAATTTTTTAACTGTGTTCCAATTTTGCCGCATTCTGATTGTTTAACTTTCTTTCTGTAGATTCTGAAACCATATTTTGCATGCAAGTTTAAAACTAACGATTACTGAAATAACAATTAAAACAATATGCAAGACCATGATTAAAAATAACAAGGCAATGCTGTAGTTCTCACATTAACGTTTACATCTTTATGAATAAGATGTCTTGATATAAACAATTTAATAGACTACATATACCTTTCCATGACCATAAAAGAGCCATTGTTGTATGTTAAACCATCATTATCATGGCGTAAACAATTCTCTGCGACTAGAGGTATAAGCGATATCATCCCATGTCCATAGTCACTGTCAAGATACACCTTAAACACAATTAACGTCAAATTTAAGTTTATATAAATTTTGACAGAACACATGTGTTAAACACAGACCACTATTACTGAATCCATGTAAAAATGTATTATGAAACTGAAATTGATAAAATATGACATAGTCACTTTGACTAAAAGCATAAGTGTAATTAATACAGAGATTGGAACAAGATAAAATAATTCAAACACGGTTAATTGATGAGTTTCATCCCTTTTCATTTGAAGACACATTTTTAAAAAATTGTAAGTATATTTAACAAAGATTACCTTTCCAAATCCCAGGCTTTGAACACTCTTTGCCTCTCCAGTATAGCTGCCAACTGAATCACCTCTTATCTTATTCCGGACAAACTTGATGACTGAGTTTGTTTGCTCTCCAGCTCTTTATGGAATAAAAACAAAGAAAAATGAGTACAGTTCACTAGGGGATCCCAACACCCCCCTCCCCCCAACCCTCTCCTCACATAACTTAATCTTGAGTATGGAAGGGGGTAAGTGCCAGACAGTTAGACAAACAAATAAACTTTGAGCAAAACTCAGAGGGAGCAGACTACAGCAGTGCACAAAAAAATATGTGCTGTAATTACTAAACCATTCCAGAGATACAGCGTGCCAGCTCAGTGGGCGAATGAAACCACCCTCTACACCACTGGCAACGAAAAAATACAAGACAAGACAAATACAGGACGTAAAACAAAGACATCACAGACAGATCAGCTCCATCTTGCCCCTTATCTCTTAGAGCACCAGGATAACGGGAAGCTATTTCCCAACCCAATATAAAGAATGATACAGAATGTTGAAACACACTTAGAGATAACCACCAGGTAAGGAACATTACGAATAAGGTGGATTGAAACTTAACTAGAAAGTAATTACCTTTCCATCATGCTGTTGGAAATTTTAACAGATTCTTTACTGCTTCCACTCATTGCATAATATCTTGTTTTTTCAATGAATTCAAGCATTTTGTACTTTTTCCTAGGCTCTGCTTGAAGCATGATCCACTCACGCGGTGTGCGAGAGAGGTTGTCATGAAGTCTTAAGTCCCCACCAAAACCCAATAGTCGACTGACCATCTTCATATTACAGCTATAACAGGCAGCATGAACAGGAGTAGCACCATCAAGAGAGCGCCTTTTTCAACAATAACAAAAAATAAACAAAATCAAGTAATGGATAATTGGTTTTCATATTAGAAATAAACAGTTTGGACTAGTAATTCATGATCAGTGTTGAATTTAAGTTTATTTATCCATGTTTAAATATATTTATCTTTATTGCATGGAAAGAACATTTTGCTTGCATGTCTGTCTGAGCTCAAATATTATTATTAAATATTGAGGACATGTATTACATTTATATGATCATATTCTATCAACTTTGTACTTCATGAATCTCATTTTATCATCCAAGTATAATGAACAAAAAACTGAATATACAAAAATTAATAAATATTCAAGAATGACTCACTCATTTGGATTTGCCCCACGTTTGAGAAGGATTTTGACAGCTGACATCTGATCATTATAACATGCACAAAACAGTGGTGACTGTCCAGAGCTGTTAGGATAGTCGACATTTATACCTGGGAAGTAAAGTAGAAAAACAAAATACATACTATGACTACTGTTGCTGTAAACCAATGGTATCCTCTGATTCCACCGTTACAAAATGACTTATAGTAACTTTTTTAACTCACCATTTGTTACTGCTGATGGTTTATTAAAATGAAATAGAGAAACTTAACATGCATATCATGTCATTTGTAGTGAAAGTAGTGAAAAACCATCAAAGATATTAAGATAACAAATTTATGTTTTTGTTTAATAAATCAGTATAATAAAACATAAAGATTATGCAAAATTAACAATTATTTGAGTTAATGAATGTGAAAAAATTTATTAACAAATAAAAATACATATTTCTCATTTATTGTTCTCATAAAAAAATAATTATTATAAAGATTTGGGGAAACCCGAAGAGACAAAATCTTCTGAATGCTAAATTTTGTTTTTCCAAAAACTCTTCCTTTATAAACTGTTATTTTAAAATGTAATTTGAATAAAAGAAGAAAGCCAGACAGCATAGACACCCAACCAGATACTCAACAGAGTCCTAGTATAACGACATTAAGGGGGCATCATGATCAAGTCATTGCTAACATTTTTCTTCAATAAAGGCCAAGTGTAAGAGGAAGGAATAATTTCTGTATATGATCAGTTGCGATTGCCGAACAGTGCAACTGGTGTGCAACAGTGCAAGTACTGATACTGCAATCTCCAAATTTAGGGCTTTACCTTTAGCAAGTATCCTCTTCAATCTTTTTGTATGACCATGCTTGGCTGCTTCATGTAAGGCAGCACCCATGGTGTCAGACTTTTCAATTTCCCCAATGTAAACTTTATCCTCCATGAAGACTTTGTCTGAAAGATCTTCTAAAAAAAAAGTTCACAATTGGAAAATACAAGCCACAGGTTTAAATGAAAAAGAACATTTACAATGATAATTTTCCAATAAAATAACTTTATAATGCTGTTGATCATAACAGTAAACCTCCCATTTCCCCAAGAAAAGAAACAATAACTTAATAGC
>JAVFBX010201218.1:0-12599 GCA_034783855.1 Mopalia kennerleyi | reverse complement strand
ACGTCACCCTATCTCTTATAACATGAGCGAGGGATACAATGCCGTCTACACTACTGAATACGGCGTTTCACACTTCTTGTTAATGGACTTCTGATATAACCTATTATAACATTTAATTCCAGTACACCTGCTAACACTGTGTGCGCAAATGTTTCTCGCGTTGCGTATAAGTGATATAGTTTATATATTTGAGTGATAGTAAACGCGGTTTCCACTGGATTACAGCTGAAACCAAGCCGAGAGCCTTTGTAGAGGTAGGGTAAAAAAAGTTGAAAGAGTGAGTTCCGGCGGCCTCATGTATCAGCCAGATTTAAAATGTTCATTCCCTTGAAATATAAATTAAAGCGATGCTCCTGGCTGCAATAACCCCTGTATCCCTTGGAAGGTTACAATTAAACATACTTAAATATGATATCGACTTATCGTTTCTTGATCTTATCAAATCACCTGAGGGTTACTAGTATATACCTACCTATATACGGCCACTGGTAGCTGACATGTTTGGCGTGGCCAGCCTTATTCATGACGTCATGCGACTTACACTCTTGTGTTACGGGTTAATAACATGTGTGAACTGTCAAAGGTGAACTCTACTATAAACAGTCGACTCTATAGGTCCCGTGACGTAGGCCCCCTAGTGTGACAAGAAAAGTATTGTATTGGTCAATATTTGTGGTTCTCTGCTGTTTAGTGATTAAAGTAGCAAGACTTGCCGCTTGGATGAAAACTCAATGTTTAAGATCCAATTATAAAATGGATATAGCTCGTTTAGAAAGCTAGAGAGCATAATTCAACACAAGAAATGCCCATTTTATCTATATGCATTTTATTGCAGAGAAGTAATCACTTTAAAGAAGCTTTGAGGGATCGAGAGGGGATATAATATCTCCAGCTTTTTAGTAACAGAGGTCATCAATTCAGCACAATTTACCTTCGTGCTATTTAATTATATTAAATGTTTCATGCTAAATCTAATATTGGGATATTTAAAGCTGGCAATTATAGTTATCTATAATCTATCATAAAAAAAAAAATCATTTTTATACTTTGAAATACACACCACTCTACTTAAAGGAATCTGATGACAACATCGCCTCTTGATTTTTTAAGATAATCAAGTACAGCTTGGAGTTTTAGGTGGCCCACATACATCCGTGTCAACTCGGTAATCCGAGAGGGGAAATGTTGACAAACCCTTACTTCCTTTCGTGAAGTAGTGCCTTTGTCTTTCGTCCAAAAATTCGTTAATTTTTGTAACGTAGAATTTCAGGATGGGATGAATGGATACAAACCAATCAGAACACAACACTACAAAGTACTAATGGTGTTTACTCTTTAAATAAGTCTTTGGAAGACTAGAACGCATTTAACGAGGACAAAATGAGGCTAAATTCCCACCTGATTTCGTGACAGTGAAGTCAATTACGGTTTGATGGTACGAGTCACCTAGTATTCGAGGCCATGTTTGATTAACCGATTCACAACGCTGAGCAGAAGCTTTCAGAAAAAGTACATATTTGAACCAAAGTACTTTGCGTCCTGAACAAGACGAGAGAGTATATGTGTAATGGTTAAACAATTGTTCCTCTCTGGTTTGTCATTTGGCATGCATGAAATCAGGTTGCCAGTCAGGAAAGGGTAGATACAGTAATCAATTTGAAGCTGATTGTTCTGTTGTTCTGTTGTTCTGTGTAAAAGTTCATTCGACCGTATACAGGGCCTAGTTCATATCCCCAACTGTTATATGTTCACTGCTATTTTATCGGTTTAATAGACAATGAATACCTTTATGAGGAGGACAAAGTATCCCTGATCGGGTTTAACTAAATATAAATAAAACATAAATATAAAGTGAGCAATGAAAACCATAAATAAACATTTCAATATAACTTCTCCATACCACACCTTGTTAACCTACATTTTTTAATTTTCTTTAGGGACAGAACAAGCTCGTACGGAGCATTAACTCCCGCCAGTGTATGTCTATATTATGGTGAATACATATATCTAAATCTAACCTGCTTCAAGGTTGATGTCTTCACTTTTTGTTTATTACAGAAACAAGGATGTCTTAGTTTCTTTATGTTTTCGGTGGAAAAGAAAACCACGACGTATGGTTTCGGGTAAAGTCGTTCATATAAAAGTGTTAACCTTGGGTTTAATAATATTGGCTCTATCGTAGCTTTGTTCTTCCGATCGCTGGATTGTCTTACGACCAAATGCGTCTACTATCGTTTAGAACACTGAAAATTGCCTACAAATCTCGACTCCTCAAAAGTATGCCTATTATCGACATAGAACGATAAATCTTAAATTTTAAGACAAAGCGTAAAGAATAATTTGTAAACGCAAGAGTGTCCCGAACTCATTGGGCGAAGCATCAGAACTTAGTATTCTATTCAACATGATAAACACACACTCGGATGAACACAAAACTAAGCATAAATATAGTAATTCACTATACTGCAATGAGGACCTGTTATTATATTAGATTAACAACCACCACCGGACAGGTTTGTTTGGGATCCATATTACAGTCTGGGAAATCTGTCATAATTACTTGTGCATACGTCTAGGTGTCATTGTGACCTAGTGTAGAATATTTAGAATAGGAGCGTATATGTATATAGATAGTATCCAAACTATAGCAATATCACTTTTACATATGTTTATGTAGAAGTTGGGATCACACAAGGTTTGTGTGGAATTTCTGGAGAGAATGCAAAAATACCACAATAATGAGCTGAGGTTTAACAGCACCCACTATATCACACTCACAATAGCCCTCTGGCTAAGGGCAGTTTTTTTAAGAGTAGCCACGGTGTCTTTACTTAGCACTGGAGGAAAATTAACTTTCTTACATTATTTAAACGCTTCACATGTTGGTTGTGCTAGTGCCAATTTTTGTTGGAATGTACCGCCGTCATATAAGTGAAATACCCTTAAGCACGTCATAAAACATCAATCAATCAATCAATCAATCAATCAATCACACTCACACTACATTGAATTGTCGGGGTTGTGAATGTCGCTGGAACACTTAAACCTCGTAACTATTACGTATCAGACGGTTTAGTCCGTGTAATCTGAAATTGACACTACTTTACTTCTAGTTTCTATTCTATTAAAACTTTAGACCACAACCCGATAATAAAACTGTTCTTGTCGTAAAGCAATACATTCTGATATCTGTATCCTTTTGCGGTCAGTGTTTATAGAGCTTCCTGTTGCCCTGGGGCTCTCGGGGCACCACGAAGCTGATCTTTGTGTTGCGACCTGTGATTGTCCTGTCTTGTCTTTGTTTGTTACCGGTGACGTCGAGTGAGATTTCTTTTACCCGCCGTAAAACCCCCAACCAAACAAATCCTATCCATTGTATCAAGGTACGTGTAATCATTTACTGAACAGACACATATTTAAATGGCAGCTTCTATAAATATATCATAACCATCTGGTGAGATAATAGTCAAACAGAGCATGACAAACGAGTGCATTCATTTTCAGATAGTTGTGTCTTAATATCAGATTTACCATTTTTAACAGGGAAGCATATTTCATATGGGAACATTGAAGCACACAGGGCAGCCCGATAATAACATTCAAAAGCGGAAAACCAATCCGCTATCTAGCTAATCGCGTAAATGCATCAACTTGAATCTGCATGAACATGTCCTAACATGGACACCATCGTTAGGCTTACAATGGTCAAGATTAGCATGATGCTAATCATTGAACCAATCGATTGTTAGGAGAAGCAGCCATTTTATATAGTAATACTATAAAACGGTCCAATACAGATAGCCAGTGATCCATGTTCTGTTGTCCGGGGTGATGTATGCACTCGGTTGTTAGCATACTTCGTGGCTTCAATATATAGTGCATGGTTACAACAACAAACAAACAATGGTGTATTCAGGTTAACGATGTTTATTCTTGATGGTGTTGCGTTTAAAGCCCAGGATCATAAGCCTCACTGAACAATAGTGGACTTTATCAGGACATCCTTTATTAATATAACATTATTTTTACTCCTGGAAGTTCAAACAAAACGGTGTGTTCAAAATTAATAAAATGATGTTATTATTACAGATCCTGTTAACTATAATGTAGTAATTGTTCATTACTAAACCGGATTTCATAATTATTTCATTCGTATATTTGTGTTAGTCTTTTATTTTATGTTGGTGTTTATTAGGCTATATATGCTCCTTCTATTTGTATTCGCTTTCACCCCAAAGCTGCTTGAAAAAATACACAAGTTCCTCAAATTTGTTCTTCCACGACTGAACCAACGTCTATGATACAACGTTGACCCAATTTGATTCAAACAGGTCTCCGGTATTGTGTAGGTATGACATAATCGTATAAACCACAAATCTGGTGGGGAAGGACCAATCAAACAGCTGCTCTTGAAACCTTGGCTAGTAATTTTCGTTTAAAAATGGTGTGATGATTTGTTTTATTTGAAAATGAAGACTGACTTACGATTTAAAGCAGCACCATTTGGCTACGAATTTACCCGTTCTAGTCTGGACTCAAAACTGCACTCTCAGTACTGTACTTGGGTGGTGATTTTCGTTTAAAAATGTTGTGGTGATCTGTTTTATTTGAAAATGTTTTATTTATTTGAAAATGTTACATATGTAAGTGGTATTCTCTCTAATATCAGACTCTTAATCGTTCAGATATAACATTATTTCCCCATCCAGCTCGCCTGTATTGAGGTATTTTGTACTGTTCAGAATCTCTGTGCCCAGCAAAACACATTTACTCTTAATTCAAACCTGAATCTTTGGATGCTATGTCAAGAATGACTTTCGCCAGTATTTCTAGAATCTTCACAGAAAGGCTCGTACAAAGTGTGATCGTTGGCATACGGCACCTGGTTTTATGGGTGCAGTATGTGTGCATGTCACGACCCATAGTGATATATACACACCAATTAGAGTATAACAAAAGATAACCGTGGGCCTACTAATGGTGTTATTGTAGGACTACTTTTTGGAAAACCGATACTCGCTGACCAGGACAAACATAGAACACAATCGATTCAAATAATGGTAACGTTCTCAACTTGATGATAAAGTTTGATTTAGGAATCACAGAATGAGCAGATTGTTACAGTGCAAGTGAAGACCCATATCGATGTTTACTGCAGGCTTGACAAATTGGGAGTGTTCTTTTGCTATCCCATCATGCCACATGTGTTCACTTATAATTCCCAAGAGTGCAAGACGTTTAAAATTAATGTCAGATGTTGTGTAGTTTAGTTTCATATACATTCCGCCGAGGTTGTAAATGGAATTGACCACATACGATTTCGGGATAATCTAATGTACAGTTGAAGTATATTCATTGTAGAAAAATTTCAGAGACAATTAATTAATGCCCCAATAAAAAAAAGTGCGAGGGCTTAGTGTTTTGTTTTTTGTTTCATTTCTTTTATATCTCTATCATTCGCCACAGTAACCAGAGGTTTAGCCGATTTGGGGAATGGGTATTGATCACTACCGCCGAATAATATTAAATGATTTATTGGTGTTAAACGATACATCAGTTATGCTTGAACATATGGTCCATTTATTTTATCTTATATTTGTGTAAAATATCCGGGGTTCTAAAAACACGCTCTACACCTCACCACCCAAAGGGTATAAACGGCATGTGCTAGCGCTTTAACTGAACTCTGCTTAATATGTTTGATACACTGCCCGATAATGAAAAGATTGATGGGAAATCCCGTGTTCCTGATCCTGACCATGTCTATAATGCAACCAAACAAAGAGTCCACTGGAATACGCTATTTCAGTGGATGTTTGGTCTTCACCCTCACCTTGTTCTATAGTCATTTATCGGAATAGATCCAAATAATAACGGCCATGAGATTACTACAAGTAAAGCGTATGGATCTAATTTGACAGAAATGTTACACTATGCAAACCAGCTTGCTTCTATAGAATCTTACATTCGCCCCTATAGGTAGTAACAAAGATATGATAGTAACGTCCGGGAATAGAGTATAACAATCCACGGTCACCGTATATAGACTTCGCTCTCGTAAACGTTAGTTTCCGAAAACATCAGGATGATATTTATTTATGCAGGGCATGATATCACAGTGTTACTAGTAGACTTGATATTTACGCCAGTTTTCAATTCATCCATTCGCCATTCTGCATGTTTGATGTCACCATGAATCGTTACACTCACTTAGTAACCTTTATTAATATTCACAATAGGACTTTACCAGAAACTTCGTTTGCTATACAGCGTAATAGATTTGTTGGTGTAAAGTTTAAATGTAATTAATGGCTTCTGCAATTAAAGTGCATATTTTGGGATGTTAGGCGCATTTGAACGGAACTTGCCATCCATTCTCCCATAATAACGTGCACACAGTCAACATAATAAAAGGAATTCATTAAAAACAAAGGTGAATGGGAGACCCTGGAATGCACTCGATCTTTTTCGGGTTGATGAATGTTCCCGAGACACTTTTTGTTTTGGGCCATCTAGTTTATTGAGACACACGGAGTCCACGACAGTGGGGGGTACAGAAAGGATTGATTGATTGGAGATTCACGCCACGTTCAGTGTAATTCAGCTTCGCTGTGGCGGGAACAAATTTGTAATTATCTATATATCCATATCTAAAGACAAATATGATCAATAAACATCATATAGAAAGGAATCGAATTGAAAGGATATACATTAGTACTAGTATTTTAATATGTCAATATATTAAATGTTTCATCTTGTATCTAAAAAATTTAAATATTGTGTTTAAAACTATATCAATTATAGAAATTTTAAATCATTCATAAAACTAAAATCTTATGATACACTCTGATCCTTCCAAGTAACTTGATGACAACATCGCCAGCAATGTTGTCAAATAAGTCCTTCATAAAGGTGTCATAATTGTTAAAACTTGTAAATATGTCCATGTATTAAATGTCTCATTTTGGATCTAATAATTGTCAATATTGTGTTTAAAACTTATATCAGAGAACGGTTATGACAGCAATGTTTGGATGACTAGATATGTCAATTTTTAAAAATCTATTTTACATTCTTAATTTTGTTACTAATAGATTTTAGTAAAAATTGCCCTCTGGCAGTTTGTTTGAAGATTAACAATGCTGCCATTATTTCGCTCAGTATCAAATGACCCCACAGTTTATGGTTGAACTAGTTTCCATTTCTGTTGGAATACACCCGCGTCATATTATTGAAATACCGTTCAGACACGTCTAGTATATTGAAATCGTTAAGCAGACTTCCAGCATCTTGTACGATAACACGTCAGAATATATACAAGACTGAACACTATTCGTGCTTGCGTGACACTGGTCACCCAGATGTACATAATGTAAATATTAAGACAACACTATTCGTCCTGGCGTGACACTGAACACCCAGATATACACAAGGTAAATATTATGATTTAACACTATTCGTGCTTGCGTGACACTGAACACTCAGATATATTAAATTAACACCCATCACTTGACAAAACTTCAAACAAAACAATGTTACACATTGTAGATAGAGGCGTTCGAATAAATGCAATGAAGTCTCAACAAGTTTCGAACACAGTAAACTCTAACAGCGTCAGTTTTGTTATTTTCCACAGGAACCATATCTCGTTTGTAAGTGTTAAAATACATGCAAAATAATCGGGCCGATGGGAGCTTTTTATCCAAGCTATTTAACAAAAAGTATGATTGTCTTTTGATAAAGTTATTTATAAGTTTGAAACGAAGAATTTCGGAACGGTACACGGGAACATTTTTGTGTTGTATTTTATAACCTTTCACGATTTTTTTACTACATAAAAAAGCTGTCGACATAAAGCCGGCCTTAACAAACGCGGCGAATTCGTCAGCGATTGTGCCACGATCGGGCGATTATAACTGATCGTGTGTCCCTTGATTATACGACCGCAGTTTGCATTCGTTCAAATAAAAAACTTAGTGCACGTCTAATTGTATGGATTTATTCAGTTTGTATTAAGGGGAATTATCCACCAGTAATTTCATAAAGGGTGTCCTTTATCAGATTAACCACTCCGAGTTATTCCCTAATTTATAAACGAGAACCGCTCATTTATGTCTGGATTATAAAAACAAGGAAAGGAAACTGCTTTTATTAATGAAGATTGCTTGGTTACATGACGGACTATTATCTAACTTAATCTACCCTGGGTTTAATTAGCAATAACATAATCGGTAGTATAACCAAGTCACTACAGAGTGGCCATTGATCGCGATTCGTCTATATTGTGTTGGGTAAATTATGCCGTTCGAAGTGGGATATCTGGCAATCCTTGTCTATCACAAAAGTAAGTTTTAAAAGAGTGCTCTTTCAGTCATCTTGAAAATATGTTGGAAATGCAAACAATTTGTAAAAACTAATGGACAATTTTCTTCATTATCCTAAATATGTATTATCTTTGAAATTATATATTACACGAGTTATTTTTTGCACCAATGACAGTACCGATATGCTGCCTAGCGGCAATACCTGTCTACAACTCGTCGATAAATTAAATAATATATGAATACATTTTTAGAGAAGATACTTGAAAAATTGTATGATAGTGCAGAGTTTTGGAAAGATGAATGCGTGTAAATGACAACTGCCAGCACAGCTCATACAAGCAGCGTCCCGAATACATGCCAGCACAGCTATATGACCATGCTATTTCAGTTCTGGGACCATGCCAGCACAGCTATATGACCATTCTATTTCAGTTCTGGGACCATGCCAGCACAGCTATATGACCATGCTATTTCAGTTCTGGGACCATGCCAGCACAGCTATATGACCATGCTATTTCAGTTCTGGGACAATGCCAGCACAGCTATAGGACTATGCTAACACAGTTCTGGGAACATTCTAGCACGGTTCTAGGACCCTGCTTACACAGCTCTGAGACCATGCCAGCACAGTTTTAGGACCATACTAACACCTTTCTGGGAACATGCCAGCACGGTTCTGGATACTTGCTAGTTTAGTTCTGAAACTACATGAGGTTGTTTCAAACAAACCTGTATTTAATTTCGCCAACACCTTGGCCAACATAGTGTTTATTTAAATGACTATTAGCTAATAGATGGCTGATTTAATGAATACTATTTAAGGATTTTCCCGTATAATTACTTGTTTCTTTAAATTTTTAAAGTAATGTTTTACAAAATAGATTTTGTTAACATTCGTCTGTATTTTGGTACCTTAACGACAGATCATTAATCAGTGATTCATATATGTTATATGATTCAAATAAAGTATGGCGTTAAACTCTAAACAAACACAATAGTGTAGGTAAACTGTTAGTATATGGGTCCAGTGAGTCAAATAAGTATTTATTATCGGGAAATATTGTTGGATGTCATGCATACCTTCTAAACATCATGTTGTGGAACATTTATGAATTGATGGCAAATTGCTTGAAGTCTTCACCTTGGTGACGTCGAAGATGCCTTTCAACTCGAGTATTTGGTTACCAAAGTGTAACTGATTTTACTTTGCAATTCGTATCACGCTTAAGTTACATCTGCGTCAATACGATAACCAATTCATCCTCCTGCTTGAAGAATTAGTTTCAAGGGGCGCTTAATTCCATTGATCGAAGATAGTATTAAAGTTGTGAATCAGTGTGTCCTTTGGTATAACTAATTGACAATATTACACGAATAGGACTGGGTATAATGTCAATCAGATGTGGCAGCTGCCCCGGCCTTCCAACAAATGCTTATTCCACCTGTACTATTGTGACATAATTGCTATCAGTTACAGAATATATAATCTGCTGGGACATGTTTGATGGTAACTTTTAAAACAAACACCGGACTTAATTAAATATTCACAATCCGGTGTTTGCATGGAGGACACGTCCATATACCGAAACTATCTGTGGTGATACAGTTAGCGGACTACTTGACGTTCAGACAGGTTTCAATGTTCGCTGGTCTGTCTTCGTTACATTACGGTAAAACTTGAGATACACAATCCTGTAAGTTATTGAAGACAACCCAGATAATGAATAATAAATACATATGTGCTCTCTTCATCTGGAACGTCGCTCGAAGCAAAAGCTTATTATATGTCTGGCAAAAGTTCTATACAAATCTTTCCTACCTTAATCTAACAGGTAATGTCTGATGGGAGTTTGACCTGACGGGACAGCGAGACGATCTCCACTATACCGATGGCTAGAAAACAGAAAGAAACCAATTACTCATGAACAATCCTCATTTCGACTTTAAGGAACGCTTCTTTTATTCATCCATGGGTAAAATAAAGTTAAACTCATCAGTTATGTCTTCAGCTTCACGAATAACACGTTTATTAGTACAATCATGGGCCGTGAGTGTGTGAATCTGCTGTACGCTATAACATGATCTTTCAATAGCAGAATTGCCACTATTAGAGGAAGTGGTTTGTGCTGTATGTGTTGTCTGTTAGGATGTTAAGTTGTTCAGACAATCTGTTTCACGACCGTCTCTGAGACCTTGTATGACTTTTAAAATGAACCGTCTCAACATTTATATACTTTATAAGACAGTGTTCATTAGATGAATACTGTTTAGATTTCAGCAAGTGTAAAACGAATAGTTTTTTAAAATGTTGATGTAGTCTGACACTTAACTTCTTTTTTGACGATTTACCAAATTATACCCAAGGGTAACTTATTATGACTTTTATATAAAACCTGTTCGTTTAAGTGAGATTATATGGAACGTCCATCTTGTAAAATGCACGACGTAACCACTCATTGTATTATCGGATTTTAGACACCAGCTTTCATTAGTTGAGATAAAGGAAAACCTGATGGTGATTTTAAATTTGCCTATTGTATACACCATCTAAAACAAAGTGGTCAGACAATGTGACCAGAACTAATCAAGTAATTATGGACAAGACTACCATATGTGCCACTGACCGGTTAATTGGATTGTGCGATATTTCCTTCTTTGTCTCAGAATACCCAAACATATTGAAACGACACCAATTCCAATTAAACTTTTTTGTTTTAAATGTATAATTTCGTCAAATAGGGAAATGAAGAAGAGTTTTGATTAGGCTAATGGTCATTCTTATTGGTGTATACATCACTAATTACCTACTGGTCAACGTTCAGGGTGACCAGTGCTAATTAGATGTGCCTATGCCAATAATGTGTCGGTTTTAATTATAAACCAGACAACCATAAATGTCACCGACAGGTTAACTGATTAATCTTATGAATTCGTACACCTGTGGTTGACGCCCTTCTTAAGTCAACCTTACAGTTACATTTTTGAATGCATTGATCTGATTGGCTAAATGTTTTCTATGGTTTTCTTTCAGAGCCCAATCATGTTAAACCACGCCGATCATTTTTACTGTCAAGGTAGAACTTTTTAAATATCGAAATGAAAGCTTATATAAACACAAATTATGGGATCGAAAAGCCGAGAAATCAATATAAGGAAAGCGGCCAAAGCACCTAAAATAAAAACAAAAGGCGCTTTGTCATCTTGGTATTTAAAGAGAAACAGATAAAAATCGATAGTCAGGTAGGACCGATCATGCAGATTCTATTTAAAAACAAATTATGTTAAGATAAGTTTTATAGAACTGATTGGGCACTTGTCAAAAAGTACATTTTAAAGTCATCAGTCAAAAGCGTCAGAAAAATCGTCAGTTTGTGTAATTAATTTTAACTAAAAGATATTTAGTTCGTGATCACGATGGGAGAGTGGGAGACGACCAAGATGACTTGGAGACAACTTCAACGCAGCTTTTTTATTTGATAGAAATCCAATCAAATTATTAAATATGAGAAAGTCATTATTAATTATTACAAATCCATACAGTTCTTCTGTTCCTTGGTTAAACAGGTCTATACATCTGGGTAGACGTATGGACAGACAGACATACATGACAAATACAATTATTGACTGAGTGGTTGAAAGTAGAGAATTACTGACATAGTAGTGGGTAAAGGTGCAGGTGTCCAGATCTAATACGGATCGTGGCATGTTGCCAGGGCACAGAACCTTCAGACCACTTCAAATAATCCATAAGTTTTAGGCGATTATTTCTAGCCTCCATCCTTTGCGGCATGGTTTGGAGATAGGTAGCCATGTATTGAAATCACGTGATGCTTTCCATCCTATTTATCCTATTCATGTAGTACACAACATGCCTTATAGACCGAATAAAAGTACATATGTATTTTCTGAGCAAAGCAATGTACGAATCAGTAAATGTCTAAATTGAGAAACCATTATACCAAAAGCATTCTCTACAACTCGCCTAGCGGTAGTTGTATATTACATGTGGTACTGTTAAGTTTCTAAATAGAGACGGCTTCATCAGATCTCCCCTAAAAGGAAAGGCTTCATCAGATGTTCCGTGAAAGGAAAGGCTATATCAGATCTCCCTTGAAAGGAAAGGCTTCATCAGATGTTCCCTGAAAGGAAAGGCTATATCAGATCTCCCCTAAAAGGAAAGGCTTCATCAGATGTTCCCTGAAAGGAAAGGCTATATCAGATCTCCCTTGAAAGGAAAGGCTTCATCAGATGTTCCCTGAAAGGAAAGGCTATATC
>JAVFBX010201207.1:0-12599 GCA_034783855.1 Mopalia kennerleyi | reverse complement strand
ATACAAGGAAATCTGCTGGTCACCCATTTGCCAGCCTTTTTGGCTGTAATTATACAGATTTGTTTTTACAGTGTAGATAACGTCTTTACATAAGTCAGTGGTCACGAAACAATTAGATGTGTTTGAAATGGTTCAAATGCCCCTGTTATGATTTGTTAATTGTCAGACATTGACTCGAATTAAAACTTTTTTTTTCCTTTTCTATCATATTTTAATTAAATAAATATTGCCTTTCAACCGACACTGTTTGCTGTTGATGTACTGACTGAGTGCATAGCTAGCGACAACACAGTTTGATACCTTTGGAAGTATTCAAATGTCTTTTAAAGGCTTTCTTCATGGATCAAGACTACTTGTACGATGTTTACTGAAGTTAAAAGGAATTTGTTTTACTCTTATATCATACTTCAGTTAAATAGATATTGCATTTCAACCGGCACTGTTTTCTGTTCCGCGTGTGTTGATTAGTCTGATGTACGCTTTACACTGACCTATAGATATTTGTTTTGTACCAATGTGCGCTACTCGTTTCTCTCTTGACAGCGAAGGGAAAATATATATTGATTTCTGATTAAAATTGCTACAAAAAGCATTTATGGGATAAATAGATTTTCGAATTCGTGACACGGATATCAAATTTAGGAAACTCTGGTTGTAATTTTCATTTATTCCTCGCCCGAGGCTCGGAATAAATGAAAATTACTACCCTCGTTTCATAAATTTGTAATCTCGAGGTCACTTATTAGATATCCTCTATTTCTTATATACTTGACGAGTAATATTGTCAAAATATAAGTAAGTCGTGCTACGGGGCAGAGAATCTATTTTAGGCTGAGTAAGACGATTATAGTGTTATTCGGTTCTTCTCTGGAGCATGGCAATGCGGGTGGCTGCTTGTTGGGAGATTGCTTGCTTGTTTGTTTGTTTGATTGGGTTTAACGTCGTACTCAAGGGTATTTCTCTTATATATGACGACTGATTGTCTACTTCACACTGTTCCTTGCCCTAATATGGTGGAAAACCGCGAGGAAACCTCGTAAAAACCACCCCGCGATTGCCGAAGCCACATCTTGCGACTCATACATACATAATTATGAGGGTCGACAGACGGACTCGATGCCGTGAACGGTATATCGAAGTAGGCGGTAGAAAGCGCACTCGCTAACCACTACGCCACGGCCGCGGGCGACGGTTAGGAGAAAATGAAACTGTTGAATTATTTGTCACAAACAATCGGATATACTGATATAGTAATTGAATGTAATGCAGTTCAAGCCATTCAAATAGGACAGTGGTCTTGTTTTAACTGACACTTGCAGATGCAGTCGTATGTCTACAGACATGTTGGAACATCCCTCGGCCATTTCCGTACCGTAAATAATCTCGGGTGATGAGTGGTTCATTTTTTTATTGCAATGACGAGAGGTGAGTTGCATGGATTTACTTTTAACATACTGATGACTTACCCACCTGTTTACTGTTTATGTATGTAGGCTATTCTTTGATATGGTGACTTCACTGGAACGACATTATTCCTTAATTACTTACAGAGGACAACATTTTTATTATTTGCAACAAATTATACATAAGAAAAGGAACGGTGTTTTGCTCAAATGTGATTCCACCAAAGAAACGGGTTCAATTGGCGTGATTTTTTGGCATAAATCCGCGGAATACTGCAGACAATTTCCACGCATGCTCACAGAACACTCAGTGGTTAACATAATAAATTTTCGTGTAATATTAGTGCTTTCATTCACCTGCGAGATAAATGTATTGGTATTTTCCGACATAGTCTCTACAGATGCATGGCGATAGTTGCCTTGAGTTAACGGCAATCTAATTCCAAAGACCTTGTGGAGGCGTCACGGGGGCGTAAGAGGGGGCATTGTACCTCCGGAAAATTTTCTGGCGCCTCAGTTTGTCACTTCCAATGAAAACATTACTACCGCATTACTTTATATTACTAATAAAACAATTATAAGCAAGCTGGTCTTCCAGATCTAGTTGTAAATAGATTGTTAGAGATACATTTTATCTATCTTCACGTCGGAAAACTGAAATTGTGTCCTGTATTTATTAGACAAACGTCAATGTCATCAGAGCGATGCTAATGATATTTAAGAGATATTGATCAAATTCACAACTTGTTCCGTAAATATATTCATTATTTAGTGATCGGTCGGTTTGTCAACGATTATCTTTACCTGTTAGATAAATACTTTTTATTGAGCTGACAAAGATTTGTGGGGAACTCAAATTGTCGATTGCTGCTGTCTAATAGCTTTAAACAGAGATAGTTTGCCTAAAGCTACTATATGCTGTCAAGTAGGCCTCTTAGATTATATTGGAATCAATAACCGTTCCACATAATATAAATATTGGTGACATTATTATTCATTCACTTGAATAATTACCACCACTGATAGCATCCCTTTCAATAAAGGTTATAAAAACCAATTGCCGTCATGTTCATTTATCGTATTTTCTGTCTGTCATCCATACTACACTAAGGCCCTGTTGGAATCTGCTCATAAAGTATTTTTTTATCAATAGCTACGACGTTTTTAATAGTAACAACAGTTCTCAGGAAGTTGATAAAGTTGTGTCAATATTACTAATCGCGATGATGGAAGGAGCAGATATGAACACAAGCACAGGAATGAGAAATAACGGCAGCACCGAGGGATACGTGCCAACCACAATGGCTAATGTTATAATTATGACCATATTTGGTGCCATTCTCTTCGTTGGGAGTTTGGGAAACATTCTGGTCATAGTGATCATTGCCAGTGTTAAGAAAATGCGCACAACTGTCAATAAATGCCTGTTTGCATTGGCATTAACGGATTTGGTCATTTTGATAGTCCTGCCATTTCTTCCAATCATAAGCGAGTTGACTGATAGCACAGTTCCAATCGGAGCAGATTTTTGTAAGTACAAAAACCCGGCTTCTTTCAATTCCTTTTTTAACATATCAATTACAATTGCATATCGTAAAAATGCACATAAACAACTACATAGTTCATGGTAATATGTTTTATTTGTTTCCATTCGGTAAGAAAGGAGACAAAACACGTTAAAATTATTTTTGAGTGACATATATAGTTTTAATAATATTGCCAATTAAATGTATAACATTTGGTAACATCGTCTACCATTTGCTTTTTGCTAAAATGATTATCAACTGAAGAGGCCTAAAATCTATTCCTGCACTTGTCAACCTTGGCACATACTCTGAAATACGCTATAACTTGAGACATTCTCGTCACTGTGGGATCACCACTTCGATCGGCTGTGTATAGATAAATGACGAAACGTCAAACTCGGGAATTTTGTTAGCAGAAGTCTAGTTACCGCCATATGCACAGTATTCACGAATTGAAATCTGACCAAGAAATCTCTATACAACCCGAATCCTTTGTACAATTGCAACGGTCGTGTGGTTTCCGATGTAATGCGCACAGTTCTGGCATGAAATCCTGGTGTGACTCGTAAGTCTTCTTAATTTGTTAATATCAAAACTTTTATATTTTGCTCATTTTTATTTTTCCACAAAACTGAAAGTCAACTATCAAATGTTTCTATTGACAGGTAAATTCATAAGTATGTATGACACAGCGGCCCGCATTTCGTCTATCTCTACTTTCATCTACGTGACAATCGATAGGTACTTCGCTTTGTGTCATCCTCTAAAGTTAAGACGATTCTGGTCAGCAAAAAAGATGTATGTCATACTACTGGCGTTCTGGATTGTATCGTTTGTAATGTCCGTCCCATTTCTTACGTCAACTCACTATATAATTGAGACCGCCGACAATATCACTCATTATTACTGTTACATTGGAGACGAAACCTGGATGGCTGGATATCAAACCTTTATCATTGTATTTATATTCTTCTTCCCTATTCCTATCATACTAATATTATATGGTAGAATGATACATGTACTTTATCTGAAAGGATCCATTGGTAAATCAGACACCATGGTCAAGAGCGAAGAGGTTAGAGGTCGTAGAGCAAGAGGTCAAGTTGTGATCATGCTGTTGGTTCTTATTGTCATTTTTATATTGTCACATTTTCCGCTTAATCTAATTATTATTTTTTATTATCACTCACCTGATGTACTCCAGTTCAACCCCTTTGATAAATTCACCTTTATACTAGTTTGGTTTGCTAGGCTGCTATTTTACGTAAACAGCGCATCCAATCCAATTATCTACTTTGCTTTGTCCACTAACTTTCGCCGAGCTTTTCATAAATTATTTTGCTGCTGTGCAAACCAAAAGAATACATCACAACAGCCTATTTCAATGACATCTACTTCACAGTTGAGGTCTCAGTAAAAATATCTTTCCAACGGTTAGACAAACAAGGCCATGATTTAGACAACAATAATTAAGTACCATAGCAGAATGACCACCTGTGTCTTTCAATGACCCAGAGTGGTTTTACTGCAAAATAAATAAAAGTGGTTCTTTATAACTCAACAGCCTATAGACCATTTCAAATGAATAAGTAAAGACCTTCGACATGTACGATGTATTAGAGTCTTTACACAATGTCAATGATACAAATTAACATTACAGTTTATGTTAGATAAGTCACAGTAAATGGTGATGTATGCTTAAATATCATTTCGAAAAGGTCAGGGTCTAAATGTAAAACACTATCCTAAAACGTTCCCCTTCCCACTGTGAATATTTTATTTGACTATTGTTGACGAGTACAGACGACCAGAAACCATTTATAAATCAAGTTCTTCACAAATCACGTTGAAATCCACGTGTGTAAGCAACAAACAAAATCTGTCCCACTGTCAATTAACGTGTTTGTGATGGTATCATGACTATTCAATGGAAATCCGTCGTGTGTGTATATCGAGATGCAAACAACTTGTCGTCCTGTGCTTAGTTCGCTTAATGTACTTTACTAATTGAAACGAGAATATCTTCTTGCCTCGGGAAGATAATAAAATTGTCAATTATACAGTGTTATTAATAGTCCTCCAAGGGTTAAATTTTCACTGTTTTGACGAATGAAACATAATGTGGACTTAACTTTGTTTATATATCAACACTTATATATGTTTGTTGTATGTTGTACAATATTTCTTCCAATAAAGTTGCAAGATAATAACTGTGTGTATTGTTGACAAGGCAATTGTATGTTGTTTACAGTTTGTTTTTTTTAAGAAGAAATAATCAATCGACTGCCGTCAATTGCGAACTTTGGGACAGTTGCGGTAAACGAGTCTATTTTTGGGCGAATGCGTCAGCCTGTTACAGCTACTTTGCCTAAACAAATTGACAATTTGGGACAATTTTCTCCTCACTTGATGGGTGACCTGGAGCCACTTTCACAAAATATCGTACGACAATAAAATATCGTACGATATTTTTACGCTGTAGTTTAACATGACGTAATTTTATCGTATGATATTTATTTGTTATACAACGTTTTGTGAAAGGGGCTCGTGGTCTGATAGCACTGAAAATGTGACAAGACTTTGTCATTAAGAGTAAACTTGTCCAACCTGTGCTCTTGCTAAAAATCATTAACTTTGTACTTCACGGTAATCTTGCAACGTATTTATTTGACAATTAGAAGTTGAGAACCCAATACGACAACAAATTATATGGATAGCACCTTTTCGTTTACTTTGACGCAGCGTTTCAGAATTAATATTAAAACGTTGCGTCAAAATAAACGGGAAGTTGTCATCCATATAGTGTTTTGCCTGATAATATGCTTGCATACAGTGTTCGGCGCTAAGTTATCAACAATTATTCATTCTCCGTTTTTGGTCCATCCAGCTGTAATAAAGAAGCTAAACAATTGATATCCGTAAATGCTACATTTACCATGTGTTTTCTGAATGAAGTTATCAACAATTAATCATTGTCGTTGTTTAGTCCATCCAGCTCTCATGAAAGAGTAGTAAATCACTTTTCATGCGCAGAACATTCAGCACAGACACGTCTCTTAAACAACACTGACTAGGTTTCATTAAGGAGATTGGCTAGTTAATATTTTGCTCTCTACATTTACCGGTGTTTTCCGGACGTTTTCACTCCTGAATGAAGGTTTGTGTTCCAAGCTGACATGAACAATAACAAGTGTTTAACATTTAAGTTGTAATTTTACTACTTTGAGTCTTTGTTTGTTTGATTGGGGTTTAACGTCGTACTCCAGGATATTTCACCTATATAATGACGGATTCTTCTCTTCACACTGTTCCTTGTCCTATTATGGTGGAAAGCGGAGAGGAAACCTCGTATAAACCACCCCCCGCGATTGAGGGTCGACCGACGGAGTCGATCCCTTGAACGGTACATCGAAATAGGCGGTAGAAAGGGCACTCGCTAACCACTACGCCACGGCCGAGGGCCCTACTACTTTGAAGAAAAGTATAATTTACCATCAATCCATTCATGAAATACTTTATTTAAACAAAAAAATACGATTTGGGTGAGATAAGCACACAGTATTTTGTACAGAAATGAATGACACGATGGAATTGCTACTCTGCTTTCTCTCGATCATTTAAGGTTTTGCCGGATCCCTTGGGCTTAAAATGAACCAATGTTTCACCATCGCTTAGATTAAAAGTTAAGTATTCAAATTATATTTTGGTGAAAAAAATATAACGACGATAGTGACGGGAGCTCCCCGCTGATTAACTACTAGAATGTTTAATTGTGAATTGCCCTAAAATACAACACACAGAAGGCCAACTGGGAAAAGCGAAACGGCTCGAAATATCATGCCGTCTACTATGTTTAAAAAATCAAATGCATTCTTAATAACAGGAAGCTTTTATAGACGAAATACATGAATACAAAAACAAATCTATATTAACCCAAATATGTGTTTTCTCTCGAGAAGTATAGACAAGCATAATTATTAAAAAAGTCAGAAAAGATCGATAGTGAGTTTGCAGGCAGACATTCACGATATCATGACAGCCCATGGCGTTTCAGCTTGAAAGATATTACGCAAAGAAATTACAACTAAGAGACGTCTTATGTAACAAAAAAGAGGATACGAAGAACAACAGTTCAGTTTGAACGACAAAGAAAATCTCTTCTTGTTAAAATTTCTTAAACAGGTCTGGACTTTGGCATTGCTGCAGGTAATTTGAGTAACCAATCAAGCCAATCTGCCAAATGTGTGTCTTATCTTATTACCAGGCTATTTGTATTCACTAGCGTTTTGACACTTGCTAACCGACTGCTGTGTATTTACTCTCCCAGGTATGCAGTCAGGCTGCACGATCGAATGTAGATTTATTTGTTTTTTCGCAATCCGCCAAAATGTGTATTAACTAGCGTTTTAACACCTGCTCACCCACTGGTGTGTAGTTACTCTCCCAGTTGTACAGTCAGGCGACACCATCGAATGTAGACTAAAAACCGACTTTAATGACACTCGGCTTTCATTTGTGAACAACAGTAATACCGGTGTATAAATACTACGTGCAATAAAAAGAAGCAGTTCAGTGTTTATTGATAGTTAATTAAAGAAATTATGACATTTTTGATAGCAAGATTTTAATTGCCTATTTCTGGCACTACTTTTAAGCAGACTCTGCATTAGCCATGGCGTATTTCTAGGAAATAAAATGTGCACCATGTGAGCACAATGTGATTTAGTTCGTCCTTGAATTTATTTAGTGTTTTCTGAAAGTTGTATTTTACATTTTTATAAGACTTTGGTTTAATAAAAATTAAAACAAAACGAGGCACATTTTACTTGTTCAAGGACTATTCTATTAGGCTAAGTACCTTATTTTGTCCTACCGTCATTGCACTTCGAAAACTAAACCATGAACAAGACAGCCATTTTTTTCTCTTAGGTTATTATTTGCTCTAACATAATAAGGAAGAGGTGTATGTTATAAAGTGTTGAATCGTTTTGTGCGTTACCAGTACAAGTGTGCAATTTAGGCACCGCATTACTGATAAAGAACGATTTGTGCGTTATGAGCTATGATACCGTTCAACTACAAAAGTTAAGAAGACAAAATGTCTAGTGCATTGACAAAAACACATCTTTCGCAAGAATTGGACGGCCCTGAAAAGGTTATTTGGAATAAGCAATTTTCCTGCTGCTCCAGCGCTCGACGATACTGTTACTCCCCAGCCTCTTTCAGCCAGCCAATGATCATTGTGAAAGCGGACGCCTCTGTCGCAGGTGGGGTCTGAGCCATTTGCCTTTTGAAATCGATGGAATTATTATTATTATAAAGGGATTCTGAGTCATCTGCTCAGAACACCTTTTTAAATCGAATGGATTATTATTATTATTATAGACACTGCTTTTGATGCACCGTTTACTAGTTCTACTACGTCACCTGATTTATTAAATATTATTGTTATTGCACTTCGAGAAATAAACCATGAAAAATGCTGTATATATTTTTTGTTGACATTTACTCATTTTGCAATATGTTTAGAAATACTAATTGGATTTTTACCAAATTCACTTATATGTTATCCTGAGATTTCAAACTTTCAACAAATATATACATATATATGGTACAGATTAATTTTTTTCTGCATAAGAGACTGAATAAAACGGGTGTCTGAAAATCGAACAAGAGGTTCAGCAAGAACCTTAGTGTTACGGTCATCTTAGCCTATGGAGGCTTTGTGAAAGTGGGCCCAGGAGTAGTAAGGAGGTCGACTTCTTTGAGGTTTTGCTGGACCCTTTGGGCTCAAAATGAACCTAATTTTATTTATCACTTGGATATAAAATTTTAAGTATTATAATTATGTCTTGGTGAGAAAAAAGATTCGTAATATTAAAAACAAACAGATATAATTTGAGCCTGTAATTGAGTTTTCCCTTGATCATATCCAAGCGGCTAAACTTCAATTGCCTATTTCTGGCCTTTCAGTTTTAAGCAGACCCTACATTTTCCATAGCGTATTTCTATAAAACTATTCATGTGTAGAAACTTCAAATTTTTACCATTGTTAAAGGTCTTCTCAAATGGTTGATACTTAGAAAACTTATACAAATAATTCAATGTCCATTGGACGATTTTCAATTTGTTTCATTTAAAAAATCGGCGAACTTATGGAGAAATTGGGATTCAAACATGTATCATTTATTAGCACAAACAGCTCAGCGATAGCGAGTGACGTCATCAGGAGAAAAAACACGTGTCTGGTGTCTATAGAAACATCGCTGCCATTTTATTATTCCCCAACGAATCGTGTATCTCCGATACGGACTCGGCATTATCCGACTCGGATTCTTCGAGCGGAAATTTACTCTGCTTACGTCACAGCTTGAATAAAATGTTTGCAAAGTTGCAAGTTTGTAAGTGAATAAAAAAAAATCTACAAATCGAAAAAATATGGGATATTTTTTAAAAATTAGTTTGCAATATTATGTTTGGAATTGAGTCACTTTAAATCTGATTTAAAACCCATTTGGTAAGACCTTTAATAGCACAATGTCATCTAGTAAACGGTGCCTCATTTTTAGAAGCTCTTCGTCAATGTTTTTAAATGTTTTTTGAAAGTTATATTTTACATTTTTAAAAGACTTTCCATGATGGGATAGACAACACAAATTCACTGTGATCAATCTTATCAAAATTTTAAAAAGTGAGGCATCATTTTCTAGTTTAAGGACTATTCTACTAGATCAACTAATATATTAAGACGTATCGTTATTGCCCTTGAAGAAATAAACCTTGAAACATGCCGTCTAATTTTTCTGTTGCGATTTACTCATTTTACCATATTTTGAGAAATAATAACTGGATTTTCACCACATTGCAAAATATGTAATCCTGAGAATTCAAGCTTTCCAAAATCATGTATATTATATATGATTCAGATTTATACTCGTCTGCATTATAGACTAAATACAAAAGGTGTTCTGAAAATTAAACCACTCTAACTACAGCTCGACATCTGGGCATGTCGGTGACACCTTCATCCAACCTCCCAAAACCATGCAAGCCTCCTCTTCCCCTTTCATTTCATCTACAGTGTGTAGCCAAGTGAGATAACTACTGACGTAATTGATGTGATTTTCTCTTTGTGACGCCAAGTTAAGCTTTTACATGAAATGTTGACGTATTGGTGCATTTTTGCAACGTCAAAGTCACTGCATAACATAACTATACATCCGCCTTGTTCATTTACACATTTGTGATGAATATTTCGATTTGCAATGTCATAGCCCGCCACCGGCATGCGTAAAAATAATTCTACCTGTCAAATCTGTTTACATCGCTGAATCAAGGCACCCATTGTCCGTACTAATATATTAGACTTTCAACACAGTCCACTGCACAAACAGGTGGTGTAAATCAGTTCCCTTGTTGGACTGGCACACCCCATTATTTCTAGATATCATAATCACCAGTCCACCGCACGCATTTTCACATCTATCTATTTACAGATAACCAAGATATACACAAACCTATCCCAGAAGAAAACGAAATACAGAATTGTTTGTAGCCATAAAGTCAAGAACTGCATCACACAGATCAATACTATGCTAAATAAACATGCGATACCTTGAACTGCGAGAAACCTCAAACGCTACTACAGTCAAAACACATGTAGACTGCCTCTATGCTCACTAAATCACTGTTATAGGCACAGATTTCTGCTGACTGATTCAGCTTCTACGGAACTGCAACTGTCAATGGATAGGGAAAAATGAGCAAACATTATGACCCGTTCTGTCCACAGGAAGCAGCAGTCTCTATCTGGACGGCTCTGTGTGAACAAGACGGGGACGAGACAGGAATCTATATTTCTATTTACCATAAAAGACAATTCTACTAAATTAGAAATAAACGTTTACTAGTATCCTTTCAAATGTATTTAGCATGTATATACACTGTAGAAAGACTAAATTATTTCAAATTCTATTAACATATTATTGCTTCTGTTGGACACGTTTTATTATTATATTGTAATCATTCGTACTTTGTTTAAACTATTGTAATGCTTAGACTTGTAAAAAATGATTGGAAATTTTATATATGGAAATAAATGTTATGATTGACGGGCCGCTAAATCCATACCAGGGAAGTGGCCCTTAAACCACAATTTAAAACAAAACTATTCAACTGCCAGAACAACTCCCTTGACGTCAACCTTAGAGATTATGATATCATAAGCGATCCTCACTAAATCACCACGCTCTCCCTATTCCTCTACAAGCATGTAAGAGCATACTTATAACGCACAAACAATTTAGTACTTGGTAATGCATAACCCTTTCTTATTATGCAATAGCAAATGATCACCGAGCTGTTCCATCTATATACAACTGCGGGTTTCTGAATGGAATATCGTAATTCGTCAGCTCTGGACAATTGCAAACTCCAGCTAACAAATCATGATATCCCATGCTAAAAAATACAGTGTTTACATCATTGTTTGTGGTTTGCGCTAGACCAAGCTCTTCTAGTTCATAAATAGTTAATACATGAACTATACGTATGTTTGATAAACAAACCATGTCGTCGTTTACTAAGACATTCATTGTTTCTTGACGTTAAGCATTCGGCGCCAGGATGTTTGACTTGGTAAAAAGACAAGACACTGTCAATGTTTGTAGAGATGGAAACTACAAACTAACCTGCGTAAACACTATACCGAAATCACTGAACAGTTTTCTATGATTATTAAATTTGGTAGGACATGTCAATAAATTTACAATTAACACATGGAAACATTTGTAAACAGGATCAATTAGTATAAGTTAACAGTAAATATTTTACTTTATTTACCCAATTTATTTACTGATATTTACTAAGCGAGTTCGGACAGTGATGCCATTTTACCCAATTTATTTACTGATATGAAATATCCGAGAACGGACAATGATGTCCATTTACCCAGTAAATATATTGATGCTAAATTACGGCTGTCAAACACTGAAGTTCATTTAAATTATTTAAAAAATGGAAAACTGTCTTTGTCTCTCAATGACATACATTTTTTTAATGTGAAGAAAGATAATTTTGAATGCATCCACCTAGGATGGAACTCAGGTTTCTCGCTAGCAGGTCCTGGCGTTTATCTACACACAGAAACGGTATTTAGGCCTATCGTTCAGGATAAGTGCAATGTGTGTCGAGCTTGTATCAATGCCGCGTTAACTTAGCATTGGAGAAACTTTACTTTCCCAAAATAGCAAGCTATCACTGGACTTATTGGTTTCAATGAAGAACAAAAGTCGTTTCCCTTTAATCTAAAGTTAAATATCTAACGTGAATGATAGTGACATTGCAAATCGAAATATTCATCACAAATAGTTAAATTTAACATACCATATTAGATTTTATAGAGTAAGGTGACTCCACCAAAGAAGGACGAAAAATTCATAATGACTCAATATTTCGGTTTATTATCAAACCATCATCATCACTTCTGATGATGGTTTGATAATAAACCGAAATATTGAGTCAATATGAATTTTTCCTCCTTCTTTGGAGTAGTCACCTTACTCTATAATGTTAAGCTTGTCAGTGGAAATTCGAGTATATATAGAGGATATCTAATGAGTGACCCGGAGATATCAAATTTATGAAACGAGGGTAGTAATTTTCATTTATT
>JAVFBX010201196.1:0-12601 GCA_034783855.1 Mopalia kennerleyi | reverse complement strand
TGGAGGATAAATGAAGATACAGTGTCTTCTAAGCCAAAACGGATAGTTTGAAATGTACGAGTGGGACAAAACAGCGAAGCCGCAATTTGATAGCTAAATTAAAGCAGGGATACTGTACAAATCCCGAATTAAAGATACATTCCCAATTAAGATAGACACACACATTCTTTTTTTCTAATAAGACGAACAAGTTATAAATTGTTGCAACAAAATAAGTATACCTAATACGTAAACCGACTATTTGCGACAGAACCCTTGTGGAACACAAGACACACCGGTGTTTCATTATTAAGACAGTCTGTACGTGTATCTGTGTTGGCAGTTCACCAAAGGGTTGAACAGTGACTGCAGAGCGTGTTGCACGATTCAGAATGACATTTTTTGTAAGAGACAGGAATGTTGTTCCTACTGGTGTGTAAAGTACATCCAATCTTTCAACATTACAGGTGTATTGAATTTATGCAGCAAGAATCAAAGCCCTATGTTTTGAAACATGGGTCTTGTTAAAGTAGATAGGGCTTAAATGCGAACTCAAACGACGCGAGTGTCTGTTATGATAACAGGGGTGTGAGAGGTATAATCCGTGGGGAGGTGAACTAGCTCGCTAATAATCACTCAGGTGTTTGTCGACTTCTGCCAAATAGCTCGGTTTATTCTGTCTGACCCAGTCTAATTTCTTATCCTCTTTTTTCGTCTTTCTTCTTGACAATAGAGCTATTTTACCAACTGGTCTGAACGCGACTCAGCCCACACGTTTACAAATTATATGCAAACATAATCTGTAATTCTAGATCCATTAAGAAATTGCTCTGTATGTATTCACCTTAGTGTGATTTGCAATTTCAGAGGATTATCATCTACATGTATCTGCCTTCCACCAGGAACGGGCTGGCGCTCTGAAAAGATGTTGCGAACCCCGTTTACACATAGGTATTTGTTAAACCCAGTATCGAGAAAAAACAGGCATTTCTACAACAGCATGGAGTTTAAATATGTTATAATATTCTTCTCATTACCGATCTATAAGACACACATATTGTAGGCCTACACACGATTTAACGGCCACCCAAGGCCTATATATGACCATTTAAAGATTTTAAATGCGGTTTTCGTGCATTGCTTATCTGACAGATTAACTCGACCTTAACTGGGTTGATCAACATCATCGTTTAGTTTTTATGAACATTTTACGTTTTTCATAGGCAGGTTCTAACGTTTTAAGAAAAAAAGAAAATCAAACGAGCAAAAGCTGAAGACAAAGAATTTTAATAATACAAAAAAAGGAAATAAATTCGATGTGAACACAAGAATACCCCCCCCCCCTCCCCCGAGCTCTCCAGTCCCACCTCCTACTCGCTTACCTCAGTAATATTCCATCGAAAATCATATAAATGCAGTTCAGATGTAAAAATTGCAAACTATAACCTCAACTGAATTTCCACAATTCTGATGACAGAACGATTCCAATATTTTTAAAATTATTAAAATAAAATTAATTCCTGAATTTTTTTAAAGGTGAGTTTAGTGTGTATGTAAATTATCTGCTTCACAATTTCGAAACTGAAAGTAATAACTAAGACCTCAAACCAGCCAAATGTTGGATATATATTATATCACAGAAGCAAATTTCCTTACCAAAAAGTGAGGTTTAATTTACAGCAGATATATCATGTCGAGTTAGTTTTTTCTATAAGCCTAATCAAATTTCTCAGAAAGCGTAACGATATAAGGCGAATCTTGGTAATAGATTGACAGCCTGGCAATAGGATACAATAGCTTAAAGACTGAGGACACCTTGATCAATTTACCTGAGGGATGAAAGTATTTACCTAGTGACAGGTGAGATGTGTGATGACAGGTAATCTAACGCTACCATTCTCTAGCCTCCAGCCACCATCGATACTCCACAGCCATTAAGTCTCCTCGGTATTGAGCTACACTAACTGCATGTGTTATATCTATCTACAAGATGCCTAGAGTGGTTCCAGCAAAGTGCCATACATTCATGACATAGCCTTTGCCCACTTTTCATCTATCTTTTTTTGACGTTTAAATACAGGTGAAATTTCGATCGCTAGGCATATAGTCAATATTAAACAAAGTTTGGTCCCAGTTTTGATCTGAGCTTCTAAAGATCAATTTTACTTCTTATATATCTTAGACCACTTATCTTCAGATACAACAGCTATATGAGTATCAAGTATTCTTATATAAATGAAGTAGATATGATATAAGTATGTGTGAAACGGTAGATCAGAGCGGTAAGATCAAACCATCGATCCGCTGTCTGACAACAAAGATCGACGCCGACATGAGTAAGAGAAGATGGACTAAATTTTACTAGCACAGAAAGGGAATTTATACAAATGTAGGCCAAACATTCAGATAAGGAACAAAGAAATGTGTTAATGAAAAGACAGTTCACAGAAAAATCATGAAGACGAAAAGGAGTTAATGACGAAATTAGATACTAGTTATTGAAGGAAAATAGCCTAATATCGCATGAAAGAAAACGTTTGTGAATGACACTAATATTTTAATATATTTAACAAATGAAATGGGAATAAAACCTTAATATAAAGCGTATTATAAAAGCTGATTGACGTCAAAGTTGCCAATAACGGTGTCCCTAATAAAATTAGTTGTTTAATTTTATTTTCAAAACACAATTTCTTTCCTGCAGACTATTGGTTGTTGCTTAGAATTGCTAGTAATTACCATTATTTACATATCTATAAGAACGGCTCCTTAAATAGAATGGCACGGTTAATACCAGGCATGCATGAAGAAAGCTTAGTTACAGGAAACATCAGAATCAATCAGATACAGAGAAAGATGAAGGGCAGTTATTTAATAAATATATTTTGATTAATTTTAAATATAAACCAACCTCCACAGATTTGCCCAGGATTTTTTTTTTATCTCACTTCGAGTTGCTTAAGGTTAAACACATTGTATATCTGCAGCGAGTAGTCCCCATTCGACTGCTTCACTGTCATGCGAATTAAAGCAAATTCTTTATATTTTAAAGCAATACCTTTGGGAATTACTTATCCAATACTATCATAAAGCATATCTAATACTTGAATTATTTACTCTATTTAAGTCAGTCAAAGTGAAAGTGGAACAATTCAACCCGTCTGAGTTTAAGTTTAGATTCAATGGCTACAAAAGCCTTAGTAAGCAATAACTAAATGAACCTTGTATGTATATGAAAAAATACAAAATAAAAGGCAGTTAAATAAATAAGTAAACTACACTGATTTTATATACAAAATTAATATCACTATAGAAATGCATTAATTCAGATCACAATGTGATTAGCACAAATACAATCTATTTGATGTTCCGGCAGTTGCTTTGAGTCGCAATATTGAATAAACGGATGGCATAGTTTCCGACGTGAAGGATTTCTCTATTCCATGTTATATGAAGCATGACTAATGTAGATAAATGTAATAAGAATAAAGCATTACAAAAGACGTGTTCATAATTGAATGATACAGACCTCATTCGGGGAACTCACTGCAATGGGCGTATTCATCTTTCTCTGCCTGGATAGTCGACCCTTTCTCCGTTTCTGGCTGTTAACCGTTCTCGATTGGACATCAGCGACGGCCTCTGGGGACATGAGCTCATTGCGAGGAGGGTCGCTGGCTAACACCCGCCCCGCCTGCATAGAGCCACTTCGCCGGTCACGCACCAGTCGAAATCTCCCCTACATGATGGTGTGTCATTATAAGCGTTATACCATTAACACCATGTAGTTTATCTGGCGGATTGTTATCGAAATTAGTGCAACTTAACCAGATACTATAGAACCATCTCACATTATACCGCATTGTTTATTCTATTTATATATTTTAGAACCAGAATAATAGCTGAACCTAGATGTACTGGTGGCGATAAAACGTTTTATAATGGTGATGGTCCTATTCCGAGACTGGTTAAATTAACACAAAATTAACGATGTAATAACTCTAAGATACTCTTAATCCAGAGAATTGCAATGAAGTTTTTGGGATATCGGCAATTTCAATTTTTGTTTAGGCATAGTTAAAGTCTCGAGGAAAAAAACCCCCAGATTATGTTAATTTATTGAAAGCAAATGGTGTTTTCCTACGAATTGGAAATAAAGAAAATATTAGGTAGATTTTTAGTGTTATAATAGATTTTTTTTCTGATGTCGATATTGATATATAAGTTTCTGTGTGTACAAGTTCAAACAAATGTGACATATGTCATTGATCTGGAAGCTCACATCGCGGATTATTTAACACATTCTTGAAAGCAAGTCTTGACTCTCGTCCAACAGATATAGGGAGCAGGTATATATACCTTAAGAAAGCGTCAAATATCTGTTTGATCTAAATTCACGAATCCGGACACCAGTTTGGACAGTTAATAATTAATAGATGCAGTGTTTATTAAACGTCCATAATCTGCTTCATGTAGGAAAGTGTATTTGTATTTCTTTTTGCGCATACGTGCATTTGTAGCTCTCTAGTATATACAACCGGAATTCTACATCGAGTTTATCAAATCTGTGTAAGACGTAAAACTAGCTTACTATGTAAAAGTAATACATTTTCTTTTCTGGATTGCTATCTGTGTATTTTCAAAACGAGCCGAATAGAGGAATTACTACGAGAAAAACAGGAATAATTTAAACCTACTTTATTTGTAGGACATGTATATTTCACAAGACATTCATGAGAAACAAAATGGTTTAATTTACATTTAATGTAAATGAGACATATAAACAAATATAAATGTACTATATATATTGACATTGACGATTGATACCAATTGATAATAGTTAATATATTCATAAACATATTTGAGATAATTATCTTTCGTCTGGACATCAAACCATTGTACAACATTGTCAATGTTACAGCCGTCTTTTAAAATAGATTTAAAGTCAGTTCACGGCATTTCACACAACACTTATACACCAGAATTTCCATATAGAAAATTCATCATTTCCCACTGAAGATAAACTGTGACGAAAACAAAATCTTCACATCAGTTCGTGTGTGTTTAGATAACATATTCCGGGCAGGTAATGTTCATAAATGTTTGTCATCAAATATACCCATGGAACAGAGATCATCACGTGATTGTCAAAGTGGTCAATACCAAATTGTTATTGTGAGGTATATTCACTATATTAAACAGCAAGTCTCACTGATATCAGCAAAAAGAATTGTCCGTGGAATAAATACAGGGTAACATTACACATACACAACGTGCTGGTCATTCATATAACAGTCGACTAGCTTATACAGAGATAAAATATACCAGTTCAAATTACAACCCCAAATAATAACTGAACAATTTGTTAAGTATTGACATAGAGTGATATGTGTCAATGGTGACAATTGAAGCCGACCTTATCAGAAATATCCCAAACAAAACTGATCTACAAGTATTAAGTGGACAGATAAAGTCAATGTTTATATCTGTATTATATTGTGTGGACAGTTGCGTATTTTACAGACACATTCATAGTTTCTACTTTATCGATGATAACATGACATTACCATTTCATAGGTAAGAATTTTTGTGGTTCACAAATTTAACCAAAACAATAAATAAAATAAAATCGAAAGCATTATTGGACGTCTTGTCCCCATTGAATGTAGAAATGTAACCATTGCAAACACAATTAAGTTATTCTCCGGAGACGAAATAAAAGATTAGGATTAAAGCAAACAATGTTTTTGCCGATCAGGATTTTTGAAAAATTTAGTGTCGCAATGACAGCTGAAATAGTTTGTCTAAATTTTTACAGCCGCTAAATTGTATTTCATTTTACCTGACTATAAAATGAAAGGGAATCATAAATCCTTGGAGGGAATGTAAATTTTTATCTGAGGATATCTCACATTTATAGCCGCTGAGCAAATGCGTTCCCACTAGCTGTCCTTTACCTTCCTGCTTTTATAACCTTCATATATATCTCCCAATTGCTTTATGATCCCTTGTCTCGGGGTTAGCGGCTATCCGCGTTAAACCTCTGGTGGCATAAATCATATTCAAATGATATACGCCTAACACGTAGCATTCAAACGATGACTAAAATTCTGAAATGATAAATTGCGTCTCTAAGGTTTAAAAAAAAGTAAACTGACAAAATCTAAAATAAAATAATTGATTAGTGTTACCATGTTCGTCCGTTGAGTAAATAAGGTGATGACGTCATGCCCGCACCATTAACACTGACGGCGGTGTATCCCAGGCTGGCAGCATTCAGACCATGGCTATTCAGTGAATTCTGTGAGTGACTGTTAGTTACATGTGTTCCCAGAACGCTGGAGTTTAAATTGTTCACTTGGTGGAGTGATGACCGCGAGGCAGAGTTGTGGTGGGACTGAATCGAACCCTGGGACACGTGAGGTGTCTGCTGATGTAAACTAACAGAGTTTTGTTGTTGTTGTTGCACCTGACTTGAAGATTGATGATGGGCAGGGGGCGCTGAGGTAGCCTGTCCATCCGAACCACCACCCCCTGAGCACGGCTTACCGTCCTTCACGAGCACTGGTACGGCGACACGACGAGGGGACGGTTGAAGGGAATTGTTCTGGCTTTGTTGTTGTTGTCCCTGAGAGGACTGGCTGCTCTGGCTACTCCCATTGCTAGATGATTGACTAGTATCCATCTTGTCTTTATCTTTCTGTTGTCGTTTGCACTTATATCTGTGATTTTGGAACCATATTTTCACCTGTGTGGGTGTTAGATTAATCATACTGGCCAGGTGTTCCCGCTCCGGGGCAGACAGGTATTTCTGTTGTTTGAACCGTCTTTCTAGTTCATACACCTGAGCTTGTGAAAATAAAACTCGCCTCTTTCGTCTTTGGGTTAAAGGGAATTGCATGCCGTGCATCTTAGCTTGGTCCATGCCAGAGAGAGACATACTCATGTGATTCATACCACTCCCCATAGGGTTCATGGCACATGAACTGGGCCCCATCAGACGGGATACAGCGGCGTAACCTGGAATGAAATCAAATAGTTATATTTTAGTCTAATTAACACAAATTCCCTACAAGTAACCTACAAATTAAATATGTTAATAAAGCCATTTACAAAAGCAGATCATGTGTATTAAAAAATTTCTAAATTTGACTCGAGAATATTAAAAAAGCGGTCTATTTGGGAAAGTGAGAGGCTGGTTTTGTAAAAATATTTTTATTAACTGGAAAAAATAACTTAAACATTGGTTAATCATTTCAGACAATAACCCAGGAGCGTCTCGTCAAAAGTGTAGCACAGTTATGTGTTTTTGTCTACCAAGAAACATGTGTATTTTGATAATAAAATATAGGACTATTTGTTTGGTTATAGATGATATACATTTTATCAATGTTTGCTGAATTATTTCACAACGCCATTTTATTTAAATAAATATAAACTACTTGATCGACTCTTTTTTAAATCAGAGAAGATTGGATTTAGTTTATAAGACCTTGTTAATTTCATTCAAGAATAATTTCCTTGTTATTATACTTTAATCTACTGGAGAGAGTATCATTGGTTTAGATTGACGAGGACGTTAAATAGCTAACAAATAAGCGTGACTACTTAACTGCTTAGTTATTTGATAAATAATAATATAGAAATTTGTAACATATGCATAGCGTACACATGTTGTTCTGACATGCTCCCAAACAGTGGGGAGGATTGAATTTCTTTGTTAGAGAGGTGTCATAAGCGGGTCCCGTATTGGAGGATTACCTAATTTATTGCGGACGAATCGAGCAGGGGTAGCGCGACGATTGGGGCTAATCTGCCCGAGCTGGCTGTCCCACACGGGCAGAGTTAAACGACACAAAAATACCGCGATAATTATGTTGTGTGCTTGTCACCTAAATATATTGACAGGTGAGAAAGTATGTTTAGACACGTGCGATCAGAACATGGACAGTTAAACACCCAACACCTTGTTAACTGTTTTTTGTTAAATCCGCCGTGGGGTGCACAGGACATTACGGCAATAAAACGACACAGTTTTAGAATTGATACCCGCATTTTGTCCGAAAATATGAGTGATGTTTTCACCTACGAAATACGAGGATTTGAATATTTTTCTGCTTTTTTTTTTTAGTGTTTGTGAAATGTGTTTGAATCCGTGAATACTTTATATGTTAAATGTGCATTAAGCATATTGGTATTATGAACGTTAAATTTAAAAAAAAATAGAAATTAAAACTTAATTTGGAGAGTAAAAAAGGTTTATATATTTATTCATAAATGTAACTGCATTTGAACCGCTCAAAACGATGTAGGTGTTATTTCTCATCGTCGATTTACTATAACCCGTGCCCCATATTATCCTTAATATACATTTTCACTCATTCGATATAATCTTAACGGCTTATAATTCTTTATGGCTTCGCATATCAGGTTGAAATGTCAATTTGTGTTAGAGATGATTAACACAGAGAATTTTGTAAAATATTTTAAAATCAGAATGTAAAAGTTTGATTTAAATCGTTTAACTTAAACACCCAAGGCTATATTCTATATCATAATGCGTGTATTACTGGATTTGTGACGGGGGTGATTTTTTATATTAAATCTCTTATCAATGAACTATTGTATTATAATTTCATGCCAAGGAAATATTATGTAAGATACTTCGGCATTTATTTCTTTTTTAAAGTAGCAAAATGTTTTGACAAAATATAAGCTAGGTGGATATCACCAGATTTAGCTAGTCCAGGCTTATGAAAGGAAACCTTTTACTTTTCACATTTTACATTTTAGTGATGATATTTGTTTGTGCTAATAATCTCAAAATATGAAATGTTTGACTGATAAAAAATAAAATGATTGTATAATTCAAATTTGACGCTTTGTTGAATTGTCGACTCCAGTTATTCTCTATTCAATACGGAGTATGAAAATGAAAGCATATATGTGAATTTTTAACTATCATTGTTTGTACAGGGGGTCAAATTGACTTGATCTTTATTATACTGATATGACTTATAGATGGTCTACATAGCATCCCAATTTCGTCTCACTTTTTATAACACTGATTATCACCGTTATTCAAATCTTTATTGAGTTCAGCGGTCACTGGGTTAAACTCAAATACCACTACAAGGTACAATTTTGTGCATGTAACAGACTTTCTCATGAACTGTGCTTAACGGAGTAGTTGTGATTTCAATAATTTTGACACAAAATTGTCAAAGAGAAAAATTAAATTTACCAACATATCCAAATACTATTTATATAATTTTAAAATAATTTGATTGATGTTATTTTAAAAGGGAATGTTTAAAGTAGTTAAAAATCCGGATGTTATTTAAGAGGGAAATCACTGAAGCTATATGTTTTAGAGTTATCAGATACGAGTTTGTTTCTAATACTTCTTTAGTAAAAAGAGTAGAACTTTGAAAGTTGTAATTATAATTTAGTCCTATATTATACTACGATTATCACAATATCTACAAAATTAATCACACCTGGTTTTGATATTGCACCAGAAATTGTATTACATTTCGTGGAATATTAAAACTATATATAATATAAAGCTTATAGCAGAAAAATGAAGCAGGCTTGTGGACGGGGTTTAAAGTCAGGTAAACGTTAAAATATTCAAAAATTACACAGTCACAAAATACTACTAAAGGAATACGCTACAATGCACAGACACATATATATATATAGAGAGATAGAAACAAAACTAATATTTGTGTCGAATTTGGGGGCCTTAAAGGCCATTTTCAACAACAAGATTGAAGTATATCTCAACGACCTGTTTTTTTCTCCTGAGATGGTGTGAAGAGCGAGAGTTCTCGAGATGGGAACTGCTTTGATTCACAAGAAACTTGAAACTGGTTAAAGTGCAATTTATTCAATTGATATGCGAGAAAGGGCTCTTTTCAATGGTAAATAAAATCTCCACGTTAACCTCATTTTTCGCTGATATGAACGAATTATCATACTCATCAAAACAAATGCTTAGCCTTACTGCGCGCTAGAGAGTATTGGACTGAATTGTTGCGATATGATATGGAAATTGAGACGCACATTTACTCTCAAAAGAGTTGTAGATTTCCCGATGTTCACAGCAAAGAGAAGCGTACACAGGGCATTTTGAGCTTCGATATAAATCGTCGGAGGGTAGTTAAAGCTTCTGGTTTGCGGAATTTGTACTTAAACTATTAAATAATATATTAACAATAAAAAATCACCCAAACAACCTGATAAAAAAGTGACTTACTGGCAAATCGGGGATCTGTGTTGGCTCCATACCAACTGGTTGTAGAGTGCCTCACGGGATCACCATAGTGGGAAAGTTCGGATCCGTTACAGTACTGTGAGGGGAAACTTGGGGTGTGATGAGACAACTGGGGCACATAGTTATGGTAAGGGTTGGTAACGGGGACACTCATGCTGCTCATACTTCCCATCTGATGTTGAGGGTTACGATAGGCCGTGGCCAGGGGTGGAATGGCAGCTTCTATGGTCGTCTTCTTGTAAGTCTCTTCGATGGGACTGAGTATGTCGGTGACGGAAAACGGTGTAGTGTGCTTAGGACTCAGAGACATAACTGCACTCAGCCCACTCCACTTAGCTGAAGAATAATTCAGTCTCAAATGCCAAGTTTTGTCACTCTCCAATCTACTTTGTTATGTCAAGGGAAAATCTGGGTGGTCAGAAAACTGGGCCTGTTTGTATACTGGCCATCCTTGAAGGCTCATTATCTACTGCGCATGCGCTCAACAGAGATTAATACCTGCCCAGTTGGCCTGGTCCAATCAGCGAAAGGGGCTATAGAATAATTCACCTATCTCACGTCGGGACATTTTTCTTTCAGTTGTAACAACATCGAGTTGTTTTAGTCAATCAAATATATTTAAAATATTTTAGAAAAGAAAATGAAAATAAGTTTGTTGTTTTACAGGATATTCAATGACTAGTAGATAAAAGAATGAATAATACTTATTTCATCACCCCTATTTCACTCAATGAACGCTTCTGTACGTGACACGCCTACTTGTCAATCATTTCTCTCTGTAAACCAGATTATGGGCGTGGCTCATTTTATCAAGTAGCAAACAAGTAGATGAATGAGATTTGCTAGTAGCAATCGACGTCCCACTTTAGAGGCCTGCTTCTTACCCCTCGTCCACCCATCAATATCTCTTCACCGTGATTATTTAATGAAGTATAAGCCAATTAATTTCCATATGTGGCAAATCTGACAAAATTATATGAGAAATAATGAAGCGCTAACAAGCTGGTGTGGATAATAAAATAATTCAGCTGTCAACGAAAATAGACCCCAACATATCTAATTTAAAGAGATCTTAACTCTTAAAAAACATAACTCTCATATCTTTTAAGCAGAGCAAGCAAATTAATATATTAGTTTTTAAGTATGGTCAATTTCTATCTACCGTGTGTGTGGTGTGCTTTGTTTTATTAATCATATATACAGGGTTTTATTAACCCGAAAATAAGGGTCATATTCAATAAGACTGTCTGATTCTTTATCACGTAGCAGTGTTTCTGTTAAATAATTGGAGATATCTATGCACCATTGTAACGTCTTCAGATGACTTGATATATAGGGTGAGTAGATTATCCGGATTATGTATCTCTCGACACCCTTAACGTCTTACAATCCACGATACTAAAGAGCAGTTGAACTATCTTTTGTGTGGTATTGTTGAATTAAGTGATAGGTGATGTGTAAAGCTCTCTACGACACTTTAGGGTGGTTTAAGAGAGAGAATAGAGGGAGAATGAGTTTTAGAGGGTCGTGAAGGCACCGTCAAGGCTGTCTTGTTATGTCCTGAATGGCTGGGGAACATGACCCATTCTCTACCCTAACACACGTGTGTACCTACTTTCTGCCGGCAATATTTAATACGACTAGATACAGGAGTAAATTATTTCTCTACTCTATAGAGGTATAGTATGTGTTTCTATAGCCCAGCACGGCCAATCATCGCTTTCCAAACAAAATGGCGAAACTTTTGTAAGAGGTGTCGCTAGAAAACAACATGCCGATTTTGGATAATTGTTAGGGTTGTGCCAAGCCCCATGGGGTGGACCCGCGAATAGAGAATGGATCTTCCTGTCATAGTTAACACGGTGTCGAGTGAGTTCAGGCGTTTTCTATGTGACAAAAGTTGACGAGGTACCAACACTAATACGACCTGTACGTTCTAAAGATACATTCTAAACACGTGTTCTCTCCAGTTAAATATGGATTAACTAACAGCAATTGTGAACGGGATTTCTGTTTTTCGGTTCTACAAAACTCGCAGGTGTGCAGTATAATAGAGTGTACATTCACAGGATGGGTTTAATACACTGCTTAATGGATAATTGGTGAAAATCGTCACTGTCACAACTTAACATTCAATAGCGCTGACAAATCGCCATGAAAAGGAAAGTTGTTCAACCATTTCGATCTACCCAAAGTAAACACACAAACAACGCGATATACATAATTCAGTTATGAGAAAGGCTCTCGTAAGATTAAAAATAAATCTCAACCGATTAGGAAGAAAACCCCAACTATAGTGTATCTTCCCCAAGACGAGGGGTATAACGTATACAACTATAGTGT
>JAVFBX010201195.1:0-22870 GCA_034783855.1 Mopalia kennerleyi | reverse complement strand
GTGTGAAGTGGACATTCTGTCGTCATATAAGTGAAATACCCTTGAGTACGACGTTAAACCCCAATCAAACAAACAAACAAACTTCTGATTGCCTTGTCTTTGTTACCAGTGGTTATAGGGGTGGTTTCCAATCAAATAAAAAAAACCCATAAAATTATTGAGGCTTTTTATAGCCATATTATATGAATTGGTGTAAGTTTTCAATAAGGCCACTCCAAGCATACATATAGTTCTGCTCTCCAGCACAGCAGACACTGTAAATTATTTTGTAACATGTTTGCTTTAAAGGAGCAATTTAAATGTAACATTTAAAGCTTGTATACAGGAATTGGCTGCTTGAGGATGTGGGGTGGAAAGAGGTGACCAAGAGGCTTATGTTTATTTAAATATAACCATGAAAATTTCTTTTTTTATCAGATACATATTATTTTCTGGCCTTTTATTTGATTATGGCCTTCATTTTTCAGTTGCCTTCAAAATCTATGACATGGACAAAGACGGTTACATATCAAATGGTGAATTATTCCAAGTCCTTAAAATGATGGTGGGAAATAATCTGAAAGATACACAGTTACAACAGATAGTAGATAAAACAATTATACATGCTGATGCTGACGGTGATGGAAAAATCTCATTTGAAGAGTTTTGTGCTGTAAGTTTTGCTCCATCATGTACATTCCTAAATTTAGGGTAAATAGGTCACAAAAGAGATCGACTGTTGTGCAAGGCTTTAGTTACTGCACTTCAGAGTGACTTTGAGATTAAAATAATAAACCAAAATAATTTGAAGTCAATCTATTATGACTTTTTATTGGAAAACTTTGACAAATAGACCAAAGACAGTTGTTTTATAGAAGGCTTTGTTGAATACGTATGGCAGTGAGTGTGACAAAACAACAGCAGTAAATATTAATTATAAAATTTCCATTTCAGGTTGTGGGCAACATGGATGTGCACAAAAAGATGGTGGTGGATGTATAGTGGTGAACGGGACAAAAGCTGTCTTCAAGCTACATTGCTGTTTTTTTCTCCCCTTTTCTACTACCTTCCATGATGACAAGACTTTAATGTTTCAGCTATCCCCTACATGTTCACAGATGTAAAACATACAGTTTATTGTTCACCTATTTCTATGTTGTATTTTTTTCTTTTTTCATATCCTGCACACACATTGGTTGTATTGTCTTTCAGTATGCTACACCTGAATTTGTTTTTGTTGGGTGTTTGATCATTGTATGCATACTGAAACCTGTTTGGAGAGAAAGTACTCAGGAAAGGTCCAAACACAGGAATTACATGGACCCAATCAGCTCTGAAGATTGTCCTAGGTTTGGAGATGACAATAATTATAAATGTCCAGAATGAAGATGTGAATAGCAATCCAATACAGAAATTGATTTAACAGAAATTTGGATTATTTCATGGAAATTGGCAGCAAAGACAGCAGAAGAATCCATTCAAAATGATCATTATACAGCTTAAAGAAGGTATCCTGTCTGACAAGAATGAATTCCAGTATTCCCCACAAGTTTAGAAAGCCTGCAATGAAATGAAATACTATTTCCTCATTCCATTCTTGGGGATTACCTATAATGTATCTATAGCGGGATTCTTGCTTATGAGCATCGGCGATCAAAATAACTATTCAGATAAAAATAAAAAGAGTACACTGCTGTCTTTTTATTTTAAATCATTAAATTGTAGTATCCTGGTATTTAGTTGGGGGTTATCTCGTTAGTAGAAAGTCCAATTACATGTACCGGTAATAATATGAAGCACAGAACCCGGTTGTCATCAGTAACTTATACTTAAGTCCTTAGAATGATGGTTTGCATTAGGATCAGATTGCTCCTGTTGTTCATTAAATACATTCATATACAAGGAATAACAGTGTTAGCTTGATCGTTGAACAAAAGTGGACGACTGAAAGATTACTTTACAGAAAAGCTTGTATGGACAAACATAAATATTTAACCATAGTACTTTTACATTCATTGGATTAATATTATTACATACTTTATACTTGTTGCTGGTGTTAATGATTAAGTGTTTAGACTCCATGAACATGTCTGTATTTTAAACAGTCCATTCATTGTGTATTGGATCCTGCCTAAAGTAAACCTCTGCTTGACTGTTTTTTTTATGACAAATGTGTGTCGATTTATTTTTCATGGAACTTAACATTTGGTATTGTAAAGAAAAATGTCATTATTTTTTTCCCATCCCATGTTTATATGTTTTGGTTTTACCTTGGCAAGGGGATGAAACAAGTAGAAGATGTTGTATGTAGAACAAATAACCCCACAAAATGCTCCATTGATGAATTGTTAATGACTGGACAAACTTGGACATTTCTCAAATTTAAGATTAATACAGGATGATACAAAATTACCAGACAGTTGGAAGACTAAATATTTCCTATTACAAGGGATCATAAGCAAAAATAAAGACTTAAGAATAAAAGTAATATTTAATTGATGATGGCTTACAGCAATGTTAAAGTATTTAGCTGTTTCCGTATTGCACTTATTTGATCAGCCGATCCACTGCATTTTGGAGATTATATTTAGAGGCGTTTTAGTGTTAATTCGCTTCTTAGTATATCCTTATCAAATTGATTACTTATACCATGATATACATTATGCTGGGTTCATTAAACTGTTGTTTAGTCAATATACAGGATGTTAAGTTGAAGTTTATTAATAGAGGCCAATAATTTTTTTATGTTTTTCATTTGTGCATAATATGTGTAGTAACAGTATGAGATTTATACTGCAAGAGTACTCTCCCTTTTTACCGTTACAATAATTGCGTGATGTATAATGGAGTAAGAGAACATGAACTGGTAATATATGTATATGACGGTCTTATTGACTCCTTGCTTTTTGTTTCTCTATCTTTAAAATTGTTATTGTTATTTTTTTTTTTTTTAAAGATTTAAGTTGACAGTGTGCCAAAGAATTATATTACTCAATCAGCTCTATACTAAAACTTCTTTGGATCTTAAATTTAAAAGACAAATACAATAAACATGAGCAATTGGCCATTTTTAATGTACATACAGCTTTCTTCCTAAACCCCTTGCTGAGATCTGAGGTACTATTTTCTTCTTTATGATATATAGTTTTGTTACCATATTATAGTCTATGTCCCACGTACGTTACAATATAGTCAACTTCTTTCAGGCTCTGTTTGGCCGCATTCTGTGATTGCTTTGTGCTTGTAAATACCACTTACATGTAACTGTGTAAAAGAATTGGGATTTATTTCCTAATATTGTTGTTTATGTTCTAGTGCTTAAGCTCAGCAGCTCCTACAAACTCTGGTGGTATTTTGTTTTATGTTAAAGGACTTTATTCTTCATCTAACCTATATACCTTCAGTTGTTTTATATTTTATTTTTATTATTCGAAAATATGGAAATTTTGGAATCCAAAGTGGTAGATTTATTACTGTTCACGTTTTTTATTTATTTGTGACATTTGTTTTTGAATTAACATTAGTTTGTTTTTCAGAAAAAAATCTTGGAGTGTGTACTTATATTTGTTTATTTGGTCTTATTTTTTCCATGGGTAATTTAAAATGAGGAAATCTCCAGGTGTTTATATGCATTTTATGTTGAGAATGTATCTGTATGAGTAAATCATTTCTTCAATACTCTATTATTGACTACAGAACAATTTGTAACTAGACTCTTTTGACCACTGAACAAGTTTAACAACAGAACAAGTTCACTTTGTTGCTATAAGTTTTTAAATACACATATTAAATATTCTGTCTTAACAAAGGAACAAATGAAAGCAGTCTGTCAAAATTCAACTGGACTTAACCATTCCTATACTACATTGAAATGGTATTTAACGTATGATTTTGGAAAAGGGGGAAATATGTCCCCATATTTATCACTGTATTCTTATCTTCAATGCCAATAATGGTAAAATAATGAGTAAACTTGAAAATGGCAAGTGTGACATGACCATGGCAATATCTAACTAATGATACGGTAACTTTTTATCAATATGGGCTGACATTTAGAGTGCTTCCTGTTACCCTGTAGCTTATGTAAAAGCAATCTGTTCTGGAGCCTTTGATTTGCATCCTTGGTTTTCCTGTCTCGTCTTTGTTGCCAGTGAGGTTCATCGTGATTTCCTTGAGCCATTGAGCAAGCATGTTGCCAGTGGGGTTCAGCGTGATTTCCTTAACCCATGGAGCTAGAATGTTTCCAGTGAGATTCAGCGTGATTTCCTTAAGCCATTGAGCTAGAATGTTGTCATTGAGGGAAAGAACAATAAAGTGTGGCAGATAACTTTAATAAAAGAACTAAACATGTATAAAAATAAAGTGTTTGTAAGGTTGTTAATACACTTATGTGCTCTGAAACACCTTTATTCTTACAGGCATGCACACGGAAATCTTATACCAATGCTAATTACTGTTCTGTCTGGACACTTATAACACCACTTCCTCAGTTTGGAAACTACTTGCAGACAATTTCATTATCAGACATGCCAACATTGTTCATTTTCAACAATGCCCTGATGTGTACACTATCATACATAGTTGTTATAATTTTTCTAAATTTGGTCATAATATACTGAATATGTATAATTTTAGATTTCCTTGTTTAGGCAGTTTAGCTTGTCAGATGTGTTTGAAAGGCTCTATTAAGTATCTATTCACTTCGTTCATTTAAGCTTTTCAAAACTCAACAATTTCACAGAGTTTGTGTTCTTATTTTAACGCCCCTCAAACCAATATTATTAAGTTTTAATATAATTTTTTATTTAAGCAAGAATATTGTGTTTTTGACAATCAGTCAAGTTGCCATGGGTCATTTTTGTCATGAAGCACAAAATGAAGGGCTTTTGAAGTACAAGTTAAAGTGTATGGCTCAAGCATTAATGTTTCCCCCCAATAAGGGAAAGTGTGTTCTGAGCATGCTCTCTTTTTTTGGCGTTGGAGGAAGTAAGACAAACCTCTTAACATGGTAGTGTTTACTGGTAAAGTACCGTGTACATCACCTGAGTGAAACACTAAGAAATCTATCCTATCACCAATGTGGTTCACGAGATAGCATTCCTTCATCTACTGCCTAGATGAACTGTGACTTGTTTGTGTTTGAGATGGATTTCGGAGACTTGCTTGTGTTTGGGATGAATTTCTGTGACTTAATTGTGTTTGGGATGAATTTCTGTGACTTGCTTGTGTCCGGGATGTTTTTTTCTGGGACTCACTGGTGTCTGGGTGGATTCCTCTATGCTTTGCTAGCTTTCCATCACCATTAACACTAGCTGCACTGTGATTATCACCTTCAGTTCAGCATAAAACAACAATCAAATCAAATAAAATATATGGTGAATGTTCCCTAGCTCTTATTCTTAATCACTAATTCCACAGAGGGCAATAATTTACAGTCCATATAAAGTCGAGTGGTTGAAGTCATGTTTAATAACATATATATTGGTTATTTGTGCTAGTCAGAAATTTTTTGATAACTATTGAGGTCACAACACTTAAAATATATTAAGACAACCACAGAAATAGAGCGCAGATCCTAAGAAACATTTAATTTTAAGTAACTCTGAATGTTTATTAAGGTAGACAAAAACAAACTTAAAATTTTCAAGATCAATACCAATTTATATGCTCCTTAGTTGTTAATATTAATGTGTTTACTTATCGCATTTACAAAAAAAAAAAATGTTTTTTGTTAGATTTTTGTCTTTTTCTATTGTATGCCTTCCACCTAAATCCCTACCAACTATTAACAAGAAAGATGTGAATAATTATTCCCTTTTGTACTTTTTCCAAGATTCCTTGTGTAAAATATAATACATATTCTATCATATAGTCTTCACATATGTTAGAACTTTGTCCTGTTTGTTTATAAATCTTTCCATTTTTCAAATTTCACACCATAATAACTGTGTTGTTAAATGTTCACAACTTTCATCTGTTCACATCTGAATTATAAAACATTTGTCCCATAATAAATGTTCCTTTCTTCATTTTCTAGTTCTTCTTATTTATTGCTGCTGCTGAATCGTCTGCTACCGGTATTCAATTGCTGTATGTGTAATCATTGATTTGATTATCCTATTAAAGGTCTCTCTCCTCACAGAATAGTGAGAACAAGTACCCTAGATCACCCCCAAATTCGTCCATAAAATTGCTATTTTAGAAGCTATTTAAAACACTTGCAAATTGTTTCCGAGAGATGGAAGATGAATTTTTCAGTTAGAAAGCATCAACATTTGTCGGAAAATATAAATTTGTTGAAATACATGCTGTAATATTTTCACAACAACCAAAAAAGTTAGGATTTGGAGGTAATTAAGGGTATGCAATAGTGACCAGTGTTCCCACAGATGTAGACTCTTGAAAGTCTGTTGGCTTTTGAAATTTTATTTATGGAGTCTCACATTTGCCAGTTTCATTTTCGTCTTCTTCAAGGAATCTTGCCGAATAAAGAATGCCTTTCCTGGAAAACTCCATACACTAGTACCTCTCGTTTAATAACGCATTGTTTGATGTACATGATTGTCATCAAATTTGTCCAAATTCAAAGTTTCTATGATTGAGATTTTCAAGAAATAAACCAGAGTCTACAGGTCTGAATTAAAAATTGCCATTCTCAAATTGGGTCACATCTGATCTCACAGCTGGTGGGCGAGCCGATAGCCACGTGATTACTTGAATATCCTGGTTACTGGGTGTAGAAATTGATTTATGGAACATTGCATATAACAAACAAATAGTAGGCCAAGCCTGTTTCAATAATCCTGTTAATTTCCAACACCTACTAAAATTCTAATGCACTGATTGAAAAACAACCGGTTAAAATTCCCAATTTGTATTCAATTTCTACCCGAGTTGTCTACCCTTAAAACCTTTTATGATTTTGAACCTTGAAGAATTTATCTCAAAAGATGTGACCATTTAGACCAATCCCATCCAGTCTTCTGGTGAAGCAATCTGAACCAAATAACTCAATTTTTCAGGGGTTTCCACCTAAGCCAGTGTTGTTAAGACCTCTGTTGTCAGTTTGACACCATGCCAAAACCCAATCCGATGCAGGCATAGAGGGTTTTGACAAGGTGGTCTTAACAACACCACTATGAAGGGTTGAAACACCATTCTAACCCGAAAAACCAAAAAAAATATATATCTCCTGCTGCTTTGAAAGTGGCTCTTCCTAAATTCCCCCTTGTATGCAGTAAACTGTCACCAACCAATCAGAAATAGGAAGTTACCTCTCCTGGCATCGCGTGCTGCGATGACAACGCCACTAGAGTCAACTGTAATATAAACCAGCAAAAAAAAGTCCTTAAAAACGATTTTTCTGATATTTTGATGCCATTAAATTATAGCGATTTTGAAGATCTAAGGCAATCACTCTAATAATGCTGTTCAATTAGGTCAAGCTTACTGGGGTTCACGAAAGGTTCCAGTTGTCCAATAAAAGCACAGATAGCTCAGGGCCGTGGTAAACAACGAATTCAACCAAAACAAGCAAAAGTTGTCGGATTTTCATCTGTGTTAATGTTGTAAGCCGCATATAAACGGGGAAAAATCGAATTCCACTCAAAATTTATTTTTTGAATGGTGTTTGTCTATTGTGTGTGTATGTATCCGTTGATCATGTAAAAATATGCAGTCGGGGAAACTTCGGTATGTCGGCGGAAACCTTCGGCTTTTACAAACCAGAATTGGGAAGCAGCTCTGTGATTGGTCAATTTAAGTGACCAACCGACATTATATTGGGGGTGATTGCGTTAGACCTCAATATAGCAACAAACAAAACACGGGGAGCGTTTTTGAGATCTAATTTTAATTAGACTGTTATAAACCCAGAACGTGCGACCCCCATACAGTCTTTGGTTTATTTTTGCCATATAATGACCGTCAACTTTACTCTTAGCCGAATTTTAATTAATCACCTATAGAAGCAATTTCAAAACTGCAAGTGAATTTTTCTTCTCCGTAACCCAGATTAATTACAGATTAATTACGAACACCTGCGTCATTTACCGGATATATCATTATAAACCGCTATCAAAGTTAACATTTGCGCCTCCTCTTGTTAGAGAGGTTTGGACTGTCGGACCTCATCTGTTTGTCTACTGTGTTAACCTTCGGATCTTTGCCATTAACTTTTGGTCCATATATAAAAGGGAATTATGGTGCTATTTTTATTTGTTGGTAACTCTGTCTATACTAGTAAGGGTAATTCAACAGTTTTGTCTTTCATCAGCCTTTATTTAGTAAAAATGTCCTGGCACGGTACATAAGAAAGGTTGGAATTTTGAGGTCCATGCTGAATGATTTCAAAAGAAGTCCTTCGCCAACTAAATACATAGTGCATGAGTCACGTTCCAATTCTGATTAATTTGGATCAGCACGGTCTTCTCTTTGAACACGGTGTTTAATGGGTATTCAACGTTCTCCCTGAAAACGCATTCCTGAGTGATGCCATAGAGTAGCTTTTCAGTCAATCGTTGTTAGGTTTTAACATAAAAATGTATTTGAGATTACTTCGGCCACATGGACGCACCATCACGAAGTTGGAGCGAAGGTTGATGTAATAATGTGACAATTCGAGGTATTGTTGGGTTTTGTTCACGATCGGAGATTGGTCTCATTATGTCTTGTGTTTAGTGTCTAGTTCAGATGAAATTGTTGACTCTCATCTTGTTTGAGATTACTGCCTTGGTTCAAACTACGAGGGACCTAGAGTACAGACGTCAGGACAATAATGCATGAAAAAAGTCGATATGTTGTCGTTAAACTGTTCGTTGTTAGTTAAACAACACGTGAGCTTTTGTGTTTTTCAGATCGATATTAGGGCACCAAGACGTAAATCTCAAACTGTCTACTCGCTTAGAAAAATATGGCTCTAATGGAACCATTTAGGGTTCTTCAGTCATTACTGTGGTGGAACCCTTTTTGATTTTGTATGGAACCTTCACAGCAACTGTTCCAGGCATCTATCCCTATCTTTTTACATCAAAGAAGCGTTTTTGGCGTATGGTTCTATAAAGTAACATCCTCCATTATTTCTAAGAGTGTACCACGGCTATCTATTATGATCTCTTGGTATTTGGGCAACACTCGGCCAAACCATATGCTAAATCTGAAGGATAAATCATCGTTGTCATCTTATATAGCCACGAAGAAAATGTTCGCTGTTACGAAACTTTTCCCATTATATATGCACTGTTACACTTCCGCAAAGGTTGATCTCCCCATGTGACCTATGTTTTATGGTTACAAAATCGATATAACCCTTTAATTTATAAAATACTACATTGGAAATTAACTACTTATTGGATCATATAACTCCTACAAGTTAAAGCGTGAACATGATGTGTGTTTTATGGTTGGAAAAATAATATAAACGTATAATAATAATTCTTGGGAAATTATCTCTATTAATTCGATTATATAATTTCTACGCAGTTAAACGCTAAAATGACGTTTGTTTTAGTGTTGTGAAATCGGTATTACCTTTCAATTTATTCAATATCACCTGGGAAATTAACTACTTATTTGATCATATAACTTTACGGTTTAGAGTTTAAGAGCTAAATTGACCTTTCTTTTAATGTTGTAAAATCGATATTACCCTTCAATTTGTACACTAACACGTGGGAAATTAACTACTTATTTGAATATATAATCCACATGTTTAAGCGATAAAATGGCGTTTGTTTTTAAATACAGCCTGAAGAATAACTGCTAGCAAAGTGTTCTTTGTTAAGATTAGTAGTTGACAAATATCAGTTTTATTTTCCATCGAAATTGATGTTTATGAAGAGATTATTTTAATCACGATTTGTGATAGTAATTTGATTCAGGACCAATATCTATTATTAGTCAATTTATATCTCTATTCTTGTATTCGCCATTCAATCTGTAATTAACAACTGATCGTGGTTATGCTACATTTAACACAGAAGCGAATTTTGTTGTTGTCCTTGATAGGTTGAAAACCTGGATATTTATAACCCGATTTAAAACTAATTATTGAGCCCCTGGTGGGGTGTATTGCATTGTCCTATCTGGGAACTCTCTGTTTTGAGAACTGTTATCCGCGTTGACGTGAATCGCCTTCGGGAAAGAATCCCGGCACACAGGGAGTTCTTGCTTTATGCCTTTACACTGAATATGACCGGAATTTTAATATGGTTGCATATAGAATAATCGATGTCATATGCTTGTATTTCTTTTATCAAACACACAAATTTGTTAGGAATTTATGCTGTCGTTAGGTTGTCATTTCTGTCTAGAGTTAAACGTCGGGACGTGAAAAAAATCTAATAATTTCCTTCTTGTTACGAAGAATAGCAGTGAAATCGGTCTACCAAAGGGCATCAACAGCCACCTCTCATCCCAACCGCGTGTATCGGCGTTTGTGATGAATGAATCGAAGGCTGCTAACAGTGAACCCACTCAAAACATCCTTCTTCACAGAGCAATTAATCCATTGTAGTCATAGCCTGTAAAGGAATGCTATTAAACCTTTCGTTCCTCGAAACATTTGTATCAACGATTGTATGAATTATTCTTTGTTAATCGGCTTCGTAACGTTGTAGGTTCAACAGATTTGCTTTAATTAAGACTTGGCAGCTCTGTAAATATTTGAAAGATGAATGTGACCTTGATAAATTGGGCAATGATATAGTTTTAGAGTGTTATTTAAGCTTAACGGGTCACACATGTTACGTAGTTAAATTAGGAACTAGAATATGGAGGCCGAGAGAGAATAAAGTTTGATTATCTGTAAAATAACGTAAATGAGCCGTCCAGTTTTTTTCTCGTTAAACATAAGTTATGGTGGTCAACTCAATAATCCCCAATGCTCACTGCGTGTCGTCATGGATACTGTTCTTTACTGTATAAAGTTTTTTCCATGTTATTCAGAATTACGTTCCATATTAACTCATATTTTAGAATTCTAGGTCATCGCTATACGTATAAATCTTAACTCTTGCACATGTTTTGCGACTGGAAAAAAGGTTTTCGTCTGCATCCACAGCAAAGTGTATTTTTCATAAGAAATCGGAATCGCATAAGAAATCAGGATGAGTCATCGTGATAATTGTGTTTTACTGCTGGTAGAGATTGTATTGTAACGAATGACTTGTTATAAAAACTCTGACTGTTTCGATAGTAACAGAGTGATGGTTTTCAGACGCTGTCCGATATCGGATTCTAGTGACTGATAGTCAGTTCTCTGCGGATACGGAGCTTTCCACTCTAGTCAGCTTCAACGGTGATGGTCCATTCAGTCCGCTAGTGATCAAGTCTTACAAAAACGCATCTCGCATGGTATATTTAAGCGGATGCGTCGTTAAAGAAAAAAGAGCAGCGATGTTATATTCCGCAGCAGCCAATTGATATAGTCTCAGATTGGAGAGAAACAAAATCGGACAAAAGTTATCAGTCGTTACATAAAAGAACGTGAATTCAGTTCTTTAAGACACTTTGTATGCCCAGCGGAAAATCAAAGCAGTCGACACTGTCGGTGATTAGAGTGGCGTGTGGTGTTCGCTTGTATCAACTGGTGACCTCTCGGCCTCTGTAGCAGGAGATCTTGGTTAATTCAATTCACGTGCGTTCTGTAATTGTGATATTGGATAGGGAGTCTTTTCGTGGAAGACGATCAGCTTATAGAATCTGGTCAAACTCCCAGATGGACTCTACAAAATCCTGCCCCGAGGGGGTAAAGATTTTGTCTGAACTGTAGTTGAGATTCCGTGCTGTGTTTATGTTGCCTAAAATAACATAATACTGTGAGATGAAATTGGCTTCAACTTGAGATATTTAAGACAGTCTGTATGCGTGTGTTCTTTGTTGTTATGCTCCTACAGTACTTTTTATCACTTTAAGGTGTTTATTTGTTACTGAAAGGTGAACACAATCCTAATTTTGTTTGGAAGGGTCATAAACTTCCTGAATGAATTCGGATGTTTACATGCAGTAGCACCATACCTCAGGGGATGTTTGAGCGGCAACATATGAATTGTACAGCAATTGCAGCGCTTTCTAGGGTAAACGTGGAAACCGCTTGGATGTACCGCGGACACCTTAGGGGAAATTTGCGTCACTGCAAGGTAAGTTTCAACTATATGACGGCGGTATATTTCAACAATAATTGTCACTGGCTTAACCAAAATGTGAAATGTTACCATAATGTTGGAAAGTTAATCTTCATCCAGTGCTAAGTAAGGACAGTATTGCTACGCTTCAAACAAACTACCCCTAGCCAGAGGGCCACTATATTTAGAGTTATTTACATTGTGCCTTGGGGGACATTTGTCATATTCGAGGAAAATTTTGCTAATTTAAAGTGATTCCAAATTGTGTGAATTTATGTCTAAACAACCTCAATACAATATCTGATATCAGGCACTGGCAAATTTTGATACTTTTAACTTGTGTCTAATCAGGCTATTAAAACGTTCAGTTTTGTAAAAAATGTTGAAAACATTTCAAAGCAGTATAGAGCTATTATAGCTACAGCTCCTTACTTTATTATTATGAAAAGCTCAGTGCAGTAAACTTTGTGTTTTTGTTTTGTGTTTTTTTTTTTACCAAATTCCATTGTTATTCATTGAAATTATTTAACTGTTCATTTGTTAAGAGAAATCCGATAATACTACAACGCTGCTGATTCACAATAGCCAGTAACAAAGAATTATACATCAACTCTATATTGCGAGAAAAAAATAGTGAAAATTTTATATTAGTCGATGGATTCAGTTTGATTTTACTTCAAAGCTCTGATCACAATTGAGACCATAAAGAACACGGGTGGCAAAATAGAGCATTTTTTTTGCTACATTCCGATTAATCACCATACAGCCCCGACACACAGCGCTAAGATGTGGCTGCTTTTGTAGACGCTCGCTGGTGAACCGAATGCCATTGTACTCTCTCATAGGTCGCTTGTCATGAAGGGTTTCCCCATGGATTGATTGCTACACGGCTTCCCTCTGCTTGGACTCAATTCCCCCACAAACAGCTAACCACTAATTACCTCTCGCTCGTTCTTTCCGCAACAAAAAGTTTGACAGCCGATATGGTTTTTTTTATTTGGAGCTCAAAACTTAATTCAAATCGGAAATGGAAGACCAACTTCAGTTCAATTATTTTTATGTTTTGACAAGAAAAATCCAAGCATTTCACATCCGGCAATTCTCCTTTATTTAAATGAGAAAAATAAAAATTCAGCAACAAATGATGTTTACACATCTACAACTGAACCATGCTAATATATATCATAACAAACTCGAATTCTTCTTGAACAGTTTGTACTTTATTTGCTCTGAAATAATTTTGCCAAGTATGAAGGTGGTATGTTCGACCTCCCATACTTTTCTTATTCGGCAGCATTTCTCCTATATAATATGTTATAACTATGAGTGTGGGCATGTTACCACAGCCACAATGACCACTGTCGCCACATAAAAAAATAATTTGGACTTGATGACATTTCAGGATTGTGTCGAATTTACAATTCGAAAAAAATACAGAGGCCACACAGTAACTTTTCCAGAATAATTTGCATGCACCACCGCTGTTTTCAGTTTTGTATATTTTCAATGTATTTGTTAAAACTAAAATTTAAAAATGTATTAGAAGTGTCTCAAAAAACCAGTTGTGTCATATTTTAATGAAAGTTATAAGACCGTCGCCTAAGCGTGAGTCGTTGATAGCAAGGATTTTTGTAACTGTATTTATGTCGGGTGATATAATAACTCCATAAAGTGGCATATCGTTCATTTAGGCGACATCCCGAATGGATACAAGATTTGCATATATAAACCTATAGTCACCTGTCGTTTTAATTCCGTACATTGAAGTTTGCAAAATGTACGAGATCTCTGTTTACACGAAGTACATGAATATACCCACAAAATCTATCCATTGCAAGTCAATTTGATGATTATTTCTGATTGGATTGAAGTAAAATAGATGACGTCTGTTTTCAAACTCTTGACGATTTACTGAATCTGACGTCAAATAGTCAATATATGTTGGGTAGCAGGAAATGTTGCACATTCTTATATATGATTTTGATAATAATTTTGAAAACAATTTTTGCACAGGCTATATATAAGCGCCATCTCCAGTAACTGCTAGAGTAAGGTGTGAAACTAATTGTGTATAAAAGTTATGACGGTTTAGAATGAATTCATTCTCCGTATAATAATTTATATCTTGTTGGTACCCTCACAGGGGCAACAGGAAGCCGTTCTGTTTGTGGCAGTTTATTTTGTTTTGGTGACCGTCCTGTCGTGTTATAAAAAATAATAAGTTTAGGTTGAAAAACAGTTGTCTTTTCTTTCAAATAACCTTACGCGTGGTCTTCAAAACATGGCGACGGTCTGTTACAAATCACTGCTCATGGAGGGTCAATTTCTGGCAACCTTATGCTGGGAAGGTTTCATGGCGTCCTATAGCTGACAACAAGAGGGCTCCAGACGTCATATAAATCAGGCTGAATTACAGCGACTGTCACTAATCTACTTATGTCAAAGTATTACAGGATTAGCCTAAAGATTTATGGCAGCGTTTGTAGGAGTCTTAATCACCCACTTCTCTATGGCGTCAGTGTCCTCCTCGGATGTCCGCTAACAATGGTTTAGAAACGAAACTCCTCGATCACGTTTACTTTTTGTTCTATCGCGTAACGGAAACATGTGGGTTTATACTTTGCTGTCACATTTTACACTGACTTTCCGTTAAAGAATGGACAGCTATTCTGAACATTTTGCATGCTGAAGCTAGCATGACATTCGAACCTACGTCCCTGCACAAACGGCAAGCGTAGATATGGTAGATCCAGGTATCGTCAATGTAGTCTCGCGCTTTATTGAAGACGTTGATAGTCTATGATAATGGGGAATTCCCAGTCCCATGACGCATTTCAGTCTGTTGATTGGGTAGATTTGTCAAAACGGTCGAATGTCAAAGTTATCAAGTCGCGTCAGATTCGACCAGATTCATTGGATTATACCGTCGATAGACAACGGAAGAAGGTAAGATTTGCCTAACGTACTCTTTTATGATCAGCCGTTTGAGGACAGTATTTGTTCCGTTCGAAAACACCTGCTTTATCATGTTTTTACGACGAAAATGGACCCGTGCTAAAACCATTAAGAGCAAAACTGATCACTTTTATGATTTTTACCATTTCACTCAGATTTCCCAAAAGATTCCTCGCTGTCAAGTTGATGTTGACCGTTGGCCATGGTTAAGCTGCTAACTTGTCGTCCAAGTAATCTCCCATGGATGTATTGCTCACGGGTTCGAGTCCGTCTGTCACCCTCGGGTATATGAGCGACTCCGGCAATTGAGGAAATTGTTTTTGCGAGGGTTTTCCAGCGTATGTAAGCAAGGATCGTTGTGAAGGGAACACAACGTTAAACTACAATTATACATACAAAGAAAATGTATAACTAATTAGACAAAGAAAGAGGACGTGTTTTTATTATGGTCTAAAACGATAAACTATATCTTTAAAAGACATGAACTGTAGTACGAACGAAAGTAAACTAACTGATGAATAAAGTGTTGTATCTTGCGCCACAAGTTATTTTAACGTGCGCCTAGAAACAAACACTTCTAGTTGATTTTATTATAATTTCAATACAACCCTATAATCTGAGCGTTGTTTTCTCATTGCCTAGAAAACCGATTTCTCTTTAACTATTCTCTTGAGTTAGCCTAGTTCTGTAGCTGTCATAAAAGAGTTATACAGGAAAAACAAGAAGCTGCAGAGAGGAAAAAATTATGCGGGACAAAAAAATTGGCCATACATCACTGATTGACCTCTTGTCGTGTTAGAGCCCATGTCTAAGCTGTGAATGGCATTTTCACCAAAGAAGTCAGTAGCAGAGAGCGGTCGGGTTACTCCGGCAGAACTCTGGGCGTCACAGTAAATGACATGCCAAACCAAGGCAGTCGCCAATGTCAATATTTAGACAAATTACGGGGATACCACGCCGAGGGATCGTGTTGCCCCTTGTTACTGCAGCGTGACGAGCGCCACTGATACGCTTATCTTTACCAATTACTGCCTCCATGTCTTAGCTGGTAGTACTCGGTCAGAGTTTCCGAGATAATTCTCAGGCATGCACCGGATGACGAAATACCAAATTTACTAGGCAAAGAGGCTCGCAAGAATCTAACCAGTGGTAGAAAGCTGTGATTTGAATCTGTGGGAACCGAATGATAAATTACCGAAATTATTGACGGCTCTCACTATGCTGGGTATAAGGATGTTACTGTGGTAGTTAGAAACAAGTAACGTTACAAAGATATGTCGATTCCGGACAATTCAGAGTGTCGGAAAGTAGCGGAGTATTGCCAGTGAATTGTACGGGCCTGCAGTTTAGGGCAAAGCGACTTAACGGATACAGTAAGTTTGTTTTTTGTCAGTAATTAGTATATGTGCAGAACAAATCCAGGTTACTTGAGTACAGATATAATTCGACAGAATATTGGGTGGCATTCAGTGAAGGGACTGTCACTTAATGCAAAGACAGGCTTCCATATAGTCCCGGACGAGGCGTTCAGTGTTTTTGTTTCCATTTTCTCTATAAGCCCCAAATACTGTATATTTGTTTAAGTTATTTAACACTTAAACCACTCCGAAATATAATTCTCATATTTTATTCGTGGAACAGCTTTTAGAAGAAATTATTGTATAGTATTCACTTGCTATGAAAGTGAGCATAACTGCCAGTTTACAATTGTATTTGGTTGAGGCACAAGTACAGATAACTCCGGGCGCAGGAATCGCATTCCCCTTGCTATACCTTCGCGAACATGCAGGGTCTCTTATCTTTACAAATAACACGTTCCATACCGCTGCTGCCACTGCTCGGACACAGTTTCCGAGATTATTTGCAGGCATGGTCTTGAGGATGAATATCTGATTTACCAAGCAAGACTTGTCAAGAATCTACCAGTTGATGTGGCAATGATATGCCCTTTTTACACATCAAACGATAAGCCGTCCTAGCTATTAACCGTACGTACTATAAGCAGTAAAAGTAATTAATGTTTTTTGCGTCTTTTAAGGGTACAAGTAAGTTACACTTTCGTATTTTACTTTATTTGTATTGTTTTGTGATAGTAAGGCCCTTGATAATAATTGGGTATAAAGTATTGTTTTGTAAAAAATAGATGAATAATCGTAATTTGGTGATTAATGAGGCATTATAGATGTCGTATACATACATTCTTGTGTTAAGTGGGTAATTTAGATGTAATATTCTCTGTGGCGTAATCTCAATATACATACGCTTCTGGTTAACACATGTCTCTCATGCACTGGTTCGATTCCCGCAAAAGTGTTGTAAGTTGTAATACCACATTATCTGGCTGGGACACACATGCCTCTCGCCAACAGGTTGGTTCGAATCTGGTGGGCGGTTTAAGAGTCGTTTTAAGATGGAACTTGCAACAGTCCGCATATTCTCTGTGTTTTACGTAACGTTCATTCATCTGTTGTATTGGGCAGCTTTTAGATGTAATTTTACATTGTTGGTCAAGTAGTACAAAAATAAATAAAATATATTCTCGGAAAGATTTGGAATGTACATATACATATATTTCAGATGGAATATATTGAGAACGTGTAATATGAGTGTGTCTTCATAGGTATTTATATTATTTTTGTCCTGCACTGTTTGTTAATAGAATTTACAGAAAACCAAATCAATGATATCCATGACTTCACGTTAGATCAGGTTTCACGGTGGTCCAAGACATTGACCAAATCCCCGATGGATAACAAGTGTGTAATGCCCTTTTCAAAGTTTATCTGACACGCCGCGCTCTTAGCTTTTTTCCTCTTTCTCTCACTTTTGTGTTCTTGTTGCATTTTCGCACGGATATTCGCAGAACAACTGCTCAGGGCGCGGTATGTGAATGTAGTAGCTGCCGTAACTAAGCGTAGTATTTTCAGAACTTATAGTACACACAGCTTGTTTATGTTGCCCTGGATTCACACGTGAGGAACATGCACGGATGTTCTGTTGCTAAGTATGACTGAACGCCATCTGGCGAGGGCGTCTCTGACCATCTGATGTTGTTGTTGAATTGTTTATATTTGCGGCCGTTCTTTAAATGTTAGAGGTCGGTGTCGACATATGGTAGGCCTCAACTCAATCATGGGCTCAATTACCTTGCTGGAACAGCTCTGAATGTCACACAAAATAAAAGTTACAACTTACTCACTAACCGCTTGGGAAATGCTCCGGCCACACTGGCGCGGAATCGCAACAACTGCAGTAGCTATATATATTCCGATCAACGTACAGTCACTATCAATTCGATGGAAAGCCGTCTGTATGTGTAGCTAAAAAACGCATCCGCTGAATGGGTGTATAAAAATTGATCATTCTTACTGTGAGGCTCTATTGATCAATAAATGCATGAGAGGATCTACTGGACATTTACTTTTCTTGTAAAGATGCTGAGCTCTAGTACCTGGAAAATTGACGTATTGAGACATTGAACGGTAAGTAGTTAGCACTGGGCAAAGTTTTTTAAGCCGCTATTTGTGGACTTGAGAGAGAGACCTCACTACATTGACTTTACCATTAGTATACCAATTATTTCCATGAAGGAATGCGAGTTGAATAAGTGTTAGTTATATAGTTTATCCATTGGCTGTTTAGGTCTATTCCTCGGTTTCACGGGCTCACCTGCTACATGTAGTTTGTGTCGGTTGGACTTAATTGTAATATGGGTTTTATTTTAGGAAACCGTTTGTTTGTCATACTGACAGATAATCCATTTTCTTCGATCAAAAACCTATCCCTGCAAATCGGTCCATTTGCTTTGTTTGATCGCAAATACAACTTTCTTAACATACTGCAGCAGCAAATGATCGACTAGGTTGGCCTTAACCGTTTTGGAGCCAACACAATTGACGTGTTCGTGGTTATACATATATTAATCCTGTTGACGTTACAATTAAGCTCTTAGATTTAGTTATACCCTCAGAAGACAATGCGCTTGTTATCCGTTATGTTCCCAACTATGTAAAGCCACAAAAGCCTTTAATACTTTGTAACAAACGGATTTCTTACACACCCAATTCTAGCTTCAGCGTCTCTACTTTTATTGTATGGTTGTGTTACATAAGTGATGGATACTGTATCGAATGTTCAAATTATTTCATCAGTTTTTAAGTTAAACAATTTTCTGTCTGTCACAAAACAGTCTACAAGGATTGACAACGATAAAAAATAACATATCCATGTATAATCTTCAGTCGATGAGAGAAATCGATAATATTTAATCGTAATGTCGCCGTAGTTGTGTACCACATATCAAACTGGAGTATTCGATCTTTGCTGTGGCATTGTGTATTGAATTGATTTATATTCCTCAGTCGATCAGTTCGTTTGTATTGATCATGTTTTGTTGTATATTTCCTCTGTCTGAACTAGGGGAATCACGTGATCAATTGTTGTCGTGATGCACGGGCAGTGTCGTATCATGTTTTGTTAGGCTGCGCAACTTGAAACTCATTTCGCTTAACTTCGAGTTTAGGACCAAGATGTTTCGGGTCTAAACTCGTGTGTATTTAACACCAGAATCTTATTTAAGACAAATGAGAAAATATGGGTTAGTCTAGGGGCAATTATAAGAGGTTCACAAACTAACAGTGAATTTACAAAAACTACAAATTAAATAAGGTAACATGTTAGGTAATTAAGTAGACATTTAAAAAAAGGATAATTAAAAAAACAGTCAAAAATATTGCAATTTCAAAATGGGCAAAATAACCTAGAAGTTACCAACTGAGACATTATGGCAGTAGCGAGTGCGCCCATGACATGAGGGTATCGAAGAAGATAAACGAGAACACGTGACTGGGTTGGCAATGCCTGCTAAATGTCTGACTTCTTTTCAATTTTCAGTTCAACACATTACTCTCATGTTATATGCAAATTAAATATGTGGACAGTGCATCAGTTAAGTAAGCTTTTGGTTACATTCCTCGGGATCGCGACCCGGATATCGCATGCGCACTCCGGTGCATTGGAGCTAGTGCAGAATCACAACAATTGCCAGCGCATTCAGCTGCGACAAAATTTAATATTGAAAAGGAATCAGTTTTTTTTTCTTGATCTTCCATATGTCTTGGTAATTCTTGATTGGATTAGACTGCATCATTTACTAGATCGGATGAGAGGGTTTAGTAACAGCCTGGACAAGTACTACATAAAACGGGCGTATCCATTTTATGCGGCCATTGACTCGGTTGAGCGGCCATATATCATAGTATCAGTGTTGTCACTTTGAACTGTTAAATGTGGACTGAGCCGATTTACTGCGCGTAAGCCGATTTGTTGTGAGCATCTTTCCTCACTTTAATTCCGGGACGGAGACCAAGGTACCAATGGTTAAGCGCATTGGACTTGATTTTTATAGAGATAATAGATTTCTTAAGGGTTCCGTTCGCTTAACCCACGCACTGTTCAAATGTTTTATCTGAAAACGGCTCTATTTTGTTTTATTTAATGTCCCCACTCGAAATTATGTTCAGCTTTTTGAAAATTAAAATTGACATGCAATTGTTAACTGATCTTCATACTATCGTCCATTAGTTCTCGCTTTCGTTGGTCAGTCGACCGTTCGTGTGTTCGTTGGTAGCTCGTTTGTTATTCAGTTCAAAACTCGCTTTCGTCTGTCCGTTCGCTTGATGTTTTTTTCAGTAAGTGCTTGTCTCGCTGTCTTAAACATTTCAGTATTAATGGCTTAGTAGTCATTAGCTTGTCCTATTTTCAACAGCAATAGCATTGTCAACATCCGATAAGTGTAACAACTTTCAATACGGCGTCACACACCAGACAAACTAAACTAGTTTCTCGCCGCAACGCAAAATTCTCAGTTATATGCAACAAATTTAAACATTATCCTTTGACATAATTTTAATAGATTGATTTAGTTTAATTCTGTACTCAAGCGCATTTCATGCATATGGCGCCTGTTTCCTCTAACGGCAAATCCACACTAATGCAGACAGGACATATAAAGGCGTTCTGCTCGTTGGAAAATAAATGTCCGTCTATTGCAAACCAAAGGTGTGACTAATTTAAACATTCTGAAATATGACAGAAGACACTATAACTGACATTCAGGTTCTATTTTTGAGCTGTTCTTAAAGCTATAGTACAAAAAGAAAAGGGCAGTATATATATTAAAAGTCTCTTTCTTATGCTTTGTAAGCCTACCACGCAGGATATGAGGTACGACAAAAAAAGAAATGTTAAAAACACTTTTCATTCGTTCCATAATTTCCACAAACCCACCCATGCAGGCAGATCATGCTCCGTTGTTTCTGTCACCCATCGAGGTTCGGATATCCGACTGTTCGCTTGACCCCTCATCGATCGCTACCCGCTTCAGTTATTCATTCCTGCTTCGTGCTCCATTCAGACAAATCGCACGGCCATACAATTACACAATTGTGTTTGGAACATTTTATGAAGTTTGTCATCTCCGATCGAGTCATTAATATCAATATTAACATAAGCGATGAAATTCAATCTTTGCTTTACCATCCAGATTGTGTGTATGGACGTCATCAATCACTCCAACACAGATCCACTTAACGACCCAAACATCCTAAAATTCTGACGTTGAAATATCACACTTGACTCTCTATTTATCCTGTTTTGAGCGGAGTTAGAATCCTGCGTTGTTTGTTCTTCATCTCTTTCTCCATTAGCTTCTCCTTCGTTTTCCTCTTTTTGTTATTCATCGCCTCATCCTCGCCTTTCAACTTCGTCTTCACCATGTTGTTGCTCTTCGTCGATGTGTATATACTCCTCTTTCTTCCCTTCCTCTTCTTCTGCTTATCTTCGATATTCTTCGTCGCCTTGTTGTTCTTCTTTGTCGCCGTCGTCTTTTTGTGCTCTCTTTTCCCAATCTCCTTTTTCTCATCCTCATCACACGTCCTCGTCTTGTTTTTGTTCTTCTTCTTCGTCGTCGTCTTCTTGTTCGCTTTCTCCTTCCTCTCTCTCGTGTTGATTCGTCCACTGAGTTTGGTAATCCTGTGTAAGCTGTGTTGGTGTAACGCAATCTGAACAATTTCCATAACGCCTTTAATGTGGAATTTTCCTCAACGATAGGAAAATTTTTGGTAAACTGTGAATGTTAATCCATAAATATGTTTGGAACAATCTTTGCCACTGAGACAAATTCCATCTCCTATTCCTAGGAATTTATGGAATATTCCGCTGGGGCTTTATTCGGGGAATATTCTTGAGCTTTTTCCTTAAGATATTAAGGAATATTTTTTTTCAGTGCATATTTCTTAGTAATGTCGGAATTATTCTAAGGATTGGACGAAATACACTTGGACATAATGTGGTCATAACAAATCCAGAATAATTTCGTACCGGATGACACACGCTATGGAGACAGGGGTCAGGGTAATGCCGAGGGGCTCAGGTATTGTCACATGGAGTCTATCTTGCTATATGGACTGGCTGTTTGAAATATGTTCATGTCTATAAATGTGTGGCACGGAATCCTGCTTTTTTGGGGCTCTATAACTGAACTGAACTGAAGCTCACTTATTATCCGAACGCTCGAAATGCTTCTGTCTTTGATCGTTTCCATGGTTCGGTCGCTACTTGCTTGATACGTATACGGGCTTTCTATTACGCATCCTCGCAAAATTGTAATGATTATGTTTAGAGTATTATCAATTGGTTGAAGGTATTCTCGAATTGTATCAACTTTTTAAATTTAATTAACATATTATCTGAAGCTGATTCCTATGTCAAATCTAACTTCTGAGTCTAAAGTACCGCCGATCATGATGCTCTTT
>JAVFBX010201184.1:0-12602 GCA_034783855.1 Mopalia kennerleyi | reverse complement strand
GGCAAACGAAACGATGTACATGTAAATATCTTCTTGAATAACAATTCTGTAAATCATGATTCTGTACATGTTTTTTTTTTCCTTTTTAGCATAAATATATTATGTTTTTTGTTTTGTACATTTAACCGCTTATTGATTATTATTTGACTGTTAATAATGTTCATGGATTGGAGGCCGTGGTGTAGAACAATCTGTTGTAAATTGATTGAGCTTCCTTCAATAAATAAAGATTATTATTATATAGAAAATATATAATAAATATTGCCTTATCAATACGAAACGGCTTATCTTATAAGTAAATATCACAATAAAACGAAAAGGCTGATCTGACAAAGTAAATATCAAAATAAAACGAAACGGCTGGTCTTAGAAGTGAGTATTAAAATAAAACGAAACGGCTGAACGAAAAGGCGGATATCACAAAGTAAATATCAAAATAAAAAGTAAGGCTGATATCACAAATATCAAATTTATTGTTATTGATTAGCTTGTTTTCGCCTATGTATTGGTGTGCGTCGGTTGAGAGAATAACATGATTATATTTGACCATTTTTTAAGTACGAATGTTGGGAAATCAAGCTTACTGTTCACATTTGCTCTACTTCCGTGATATTTGCCCTGGATTAATTATAAATGTTAAGTTACGCATAAAAACAACAGAGTAAAAACGCCCATGGTGAGTTGTTTGTGTCTCATCTGAAACTAATTTATCTCACCTGCATTATGTGGAACAGTTTTGTGATTTTTACTTTGAAAGGTAAAACAGATGATTTTCAACTTGGGTGGTAATTCGGTTCAGTAATTCAGGAATTAATTTCCTCAGGCCTTGGATACGCTGACTGGATGAAATGTTTGATAAATGCATGGTTTTGCTAAGATTTAGTTTGTTACTTTTGTTAAAAAGTGTAGCTTTCTAGCTTATGGCAAAGTGGTATCAAGTACATTTAGAATGTGTTGATGCATTTCACCCTTGTAAACCCCCATAATACGAGAAGTTAAATATCTTTAAGCACATCGTAATGACCAATCAACAAAATGACCTGCCGGACAACCGACTGACTGACCGCCCGACTGACCGTGGATTGTCACCACCCCTCCTCCAGATTTCTAGCTCGAGGCTGGGTTGTGGGCTAAACCCTTTCACTTTTGAGCAGTGCAGGCAATGTTGTGGGTGTTTGGGTGGGGGTGGGGGGATGGGGGTAATGGAATCCAAACGCTACCCACCCCTCACGCTACTCATCCCCCTCTCACATTGGATTTACTTCCTCCGTCGTTGACGTATTATTCTACCCCGTAGGGAATGAACAATTTATAAACCTTCATGACAGCTAATTAAATTAATTATCTTATTTTGATTTACTTGAACTATAGCTAAGCTTCTGTTTAAAATTGTGCTGGCGGGGGAAAGGGTAAACTTTCTAATATTTAAATCATCTTAAGTTTTTTGGGGGGTATAAATAGCAGTTGTATGTAGACAATCAAACAGTTGTTTCCAGAAAGCCTGGAAACAACCCAAGACGAAACTGCTGAAGATCTACAAGCCACGTAAGTTTAAAGACGTAACGGTACATTTAAATACTAGGTTTTTGTATATAAGTATTGCAAGAGCTGTTTCTGCTAATAATAATTACAATATACTATCGTCCGATCACCGGTTTTCGAACAGCACCGGTTTTCGAACATTTCATTATTTTCGCTTGTTTTTCAGTAATTTTTTGATACAGAATGAAGTTAAAATGTAAGAGCAGTATTGCGTCAATAACTTGAAGAAAACAGCATCTCCAGAAACCTGTCTGAAGGTTAATTAAGACGCCTTCAAATCAGTCACGTGACTTTCTTAAGTGTTCGAAAAACGGTGATCGGAGTATATATTTTATTTCTCGAGCCACGTAAGTCTTACGAAGATCATTTAAATATTATTTGTTTTATATTAGTACTACGACAACAACTACTGCTAATAATAATTACGATATACTATATTTTAGTCAACGAGCTGTAAGTCTTACGAAGAACATTTATATATAAGTTTTCAAATAGGCCTACTACTACCACAAATACTGCTAATAATAGTTACGTTATACTGAATTTCCCTAGGCCTACTCGAGTCACGTATTGCTTTAAATATAAGATTTTTTCATACTACTATACTTCTACTACAACTACTACTAATACGATATATTTCAGTCTCGAGCCACGTAAGTCTTACGAATACATTTATATACATGTATAATTTTTCAAATACTACTACTTCAACTACTACTACTAATAATTCCGATATATATATTTCAGTACTTGAGCCACGTAATTTTTAAGTTGTACATTTGAGTACAGGTTTTTGTTATACTACAATTACTGCTAATTATAATTACAATACACGATATTTATGTGCACGTTGTTCAACAAACAAGTTTTACAACGGCCTAGGCTACACCATGTTATGGTTGCAAAAACCATTAAACCCACTTGTTTAAATTTTTCGTAATGTTAATGTCGGATGTTATTTAGATGAGCAACAGAAAATATAAGTAAGGTCCAGAAAACGGAAGTAAAATGCTACGAATAGAATTCAACATATGAAAAGTAAAGATAGATGTGATAAAACGTCATCGCACTTTCCATGGCTGTAAATTATTTATTTAAGATAATTCACTTTTGAAAAATATAGTCTATTATTGGATAAATAGACTATGGACAATATTTTGTATTGTCAGATTCGTCGATTCTGGAACAAATCTTAAATTTTTATTCGATTATGAGGACAGTATTGCGTTTTCAGATTAGTCGATCATTGCAAAAATATTGTAAGTATCAAATTAGTTGATTATGTGGAAAATATGCTTTATTCAGATAAGTAGATTGCTGAGTTTAGCTGATTAAGTAGAGACTATTATTTTCAGAGAAAATCATATTTTCTGATAAGTCGATTATGATGAAAAATTGCATTTTCGGATACGTAGGTTACTGGGAAAATACATTATTTTTAGAATATGAGGAAGATGGTTTTTCGGATTTGTCGAAAATATTTTGCTTTGGAATAAGTAAATGATGGGGAAATAATGTATTTTGAATTACGTCAAGTATTTGGACAATTTTGTAGGTTCACATTAGTCGATTATGGGGAATATGTATTTTCAGTAAGTCGAAGATTGGGAAAAATAATATATTTTCAGATAAATCGATTATGGGTAAAATTTAGAATTTTCAATTAGTCGATTATGGTGAAAATGTGTTTTCAGATAAGCCTTATATATGGAAAATACTGTATTTTCATATCAGTTAGTTATATGGAAAATGTTGTATTTTCAGATTAGTCTATTATAGCGCAAATAATGTAGTTTTGAATTGTCAATTTTGGAGCTAATAAATGTATTTAGAAAATAATTGGTCTTTGAAAGTATTATATTTTTAGATTGCTCAATTTAAATGATATATTTTCAGATAAGTCGATCATGGGGAAAATAGCCGTTGTGTCGCTCTTGTTCATGATCTGCGTGGTTGTGGTTCTACCGAGAGCTGAGGGTATGAAGAATAGAAAAGGTAAACATGACCATCATTGAGCTGGTACCATGTCGTTATTAGTGCATTCCATAAATGTATTTTGGTTTGAAAAGAAAGAGATCTCTTCTACACCGTTAGAAGAACTTGGTCGCCCCGACCGAAAATATGTTGGTTGCAGCCGTTGGTTGAAAAACCTTGGTCGAAAAGCATGATAAAAAAAATCTGGTGAACTGGACTCTCCAACCATGTTTTGTAGGGTCAAAATGATACCTCGACCAAAATCTTGGTCACCTTTTTAACTTGGTTGCCAGTTTAAGTAGACCTAAGTGGGTGGCCATATTTATTTTGTTGCTTCAACCAAATAAATCTATTTTTACCAATTTTTTTTTCAAGGTCACCAGTATAAGTAGACATTATGTGGGCGACCAAGTTTTTGGAGGTCAAAATATTACCTCAACCAAATAATTCTTGATAACTTTTTCTTGGTCGCCACTATTGGAGCGAACAATTTTTTGTTGTCAAAATGATATCATCAGAAATTGTTCTAGGCAGCTTTTGAAAAGCTTTTCTTGGTCGCATCAAGTCCCAAAACCCCAAAACCCACAACTCTAAACGAGAAAACAATTAAACATGGTTTATGATACAGAATGATAAACTTACATGAGGATAAAAACAAGGTGAACCCGAGTTAGAGACATAAGTGTAGCAGTTTTGAAAAATTAAGCTCCTAATATGAGAGTAGCTTTCGTTATTTTGTTATATTTAATTTTGACAGTTAATATAGTGGTGGGCTTTTCACACACCTTCTCATTTGTGTCTCTATGACAGTGAGTATTGTCCAGTCAGTATTCTCCAAAATTGTCTAATCGTCATTAATTGTCAGTTTATAAGGGACATGTTAGTTTTGGGGAGATTAGAATAAATATTCGTACAACAGTGGTAAATTCCCACGACGCTTCTCTTTGAAGACATGTAAAAGACACATATGAAAAGAGACTCTAGCAAGACATTTTGGTTATTTATGTTAACATCGTCTCAAGCTCGTTTTCCACTGAAAACCAACTAAATGTTGCATGGTGCTGTGGGTAAAAGCTGTCGTGGAGTTTCTACGCCACATATTTTGCTGCGGACTCACTGAAGTTAACCTACAGTAAAGTATTGTGTATCTGTGTATGTGGCTTTATTCAATATATCTGTACAATGTCAGTTTGACATTTTGTTTTTGAATTTTGAGTATCTTGGGCCATTTTAATCAGCCAGAAATATATACATAGAACATGTTATATACAGTCCACCGTATATTTTACTTACAGCACCAACATTTAATGAGCTGCTAATGGAAAACAGAGAATATCTAAAACTGTAATAGCAATTTTGTTAACATTTGATTTGTAGTGTGTATTATTCAACTTTATTTGTACATTTTTTGTTTACCCATTTTAACTGAAATAAAGCCAGCGTTTCTTATAATTTGTTCACTTGGCCAATGCCATTAAAACAGTTCTTCGTTTTGACAGATATCGATTGTAAAGGACGGTTCTGCTGTAATAAGAAAAAGTATAACCCAAGAAAGTTAAAGTGCTGTTTCGGAAAGAAACTTATGGCTAAATCGGGCTGCTGTAATGGCAAGTGTAAGAGTTGTAAGGGAAGGTCTTGTTGTGGCGGGGAAAAGTATAACCCAAGGCGTGAGAAGTGCTGTGACGGAAAGAAGATTATGCCGAAGTCGGGCTGCTGTAATGGCAAGTGTAACAGTTGTAAGGGAAGGTCTTGTTGTGGCGGGAAAAAGTATAACCCAAGGCGTGAGAAGTGCTGTGACGGAAAGAAGATTATGCCTAAATCGGGCTGCTGTAATGGCAAGTGTAACAGTTGTAAGGGAAGGTCTTGTTGTGGCGGGAAAAAATTAAACCCAAGGCGTCAGAAGTGCTGTGGCGGAAAGAAAATTGTCTCTAAAAGAAGGAGGTGCTAGGTTTTTTTCCCCTCAAAACTAAAATTCGTAAAATAAGTAAGTAGACAAGCATTAAGCAAAACAAATAAATAACTGAATTGAGCTATTATAACATTTTGAATTAATAGATATATAATGTAATGGGAATAAATGCATTTTTTATAAATATATTTCATGGAGTCTAACCAGAAGTATATTAATTAGAATTGTGCAACGTACCGTAGCCAAATGTCAACGAAGTTGAGGTCATTACTATTCCTCTAGCGTACACTGAATAAAGTTTGAAAACGGCCCCTTGGCTAAGGAACTATGGGATATGTAGTTAACTTTTAAGCACAGGAACTTATACCATTTTCAGTTAATTGTATATTTCTTTCCAAATAAAATAAAACATATAATATAATACCTGAAAAGGAGCAAGCGAGGAATGTTTTTAACGTCTCATTTTTTTTATAAAGGTGATTCTCACCATGATCCGTAATACGCAGAGCGGAGAAATATGAGATCACCTGCGCAGCCTACGTCGCTAGAAACGTTTAAAGCCGACAAAAAGCAGAAAAGCACAATATCGATGCATATAGATCTAGTTAATAGACGTCTGGTCTGTTTTACATTCATTGTTCTATGTAACTGCCGATTGTTTTCTTGTTGTTGTTTTTTTTTGTGATAATAAAAAGTTGTTAGTTTCATTCATATTTGTTATTTACATGCAGGTCTTCCTATACTGTACAATTCGTATTAATCTTTGATTGCATTGTTGTTATTCTGAAAAAATTACAGCCAAAATTTTGTAATCTTCCAAAAAATCATCCCGAAGCCATAAAGCCACAAAAACGACAAAGTAATACTAAGCAGAAATAACGTGACAAAGCTCGATTTGTACATGTTTTACTTTACTATTATAAGCTTTCGGACAGTTACTTAATCCATCATCAGGTATATGGCAAATGCAAACTTCATGATATTGAGTACAGTATTTATATGCAGTGAAATACAATGGCTCATAATAGCACAAGGCGGAACACAGCATGATATTCACCAAAGGTGTTAGTAAAGTATTTACCTGATTATGGATTAAGTTACTATCAGAAAGCTTGTTATAGTAAAGTACAATCGTTTTCATTTTGGTGTAAATTTCATTAATAAAAAATCTAAACGATTTCCAAAGGCCGATGAGGATACGATTGTTTCTGATACAAACGCACAAGAAAGCGTTATAGAACAACAACATCAATACTGGAAAGTTTTTTTGCAATAGAAATACATTTTATAGTTCAAATGAGACGGTAGAAAGTAAAATCTTCAAATATCATTTATAATACCAATGAAATGTCAGGATTTTCTTAACGCATAAAAGTGATATTTCAGTACAGTGTAATAACACTTTTGTTATTACTCTCTGAACTTTGATCCTGTCTGAACTACAATACATTTTTGAGTGACGTCTGCCCATTTCAGTTTGATAACTCAAATGGTAGAAAGTAATATCTTCAAATATCATTTATAATAATAATAATAATAATAATAATAATAATAATAATAATAATAAACTTTATTTCATCACGGACTATCTATCAGTTAAACTGTTTTTCATAGAAGCCGTGCGCTATAACAATGGAAATATTAACAATGTATTAAGTTAGCCAACAATTAAATAAACATACATACATACATACATACATACATACATACATACATACATACATACATACATACATACATACATACATATATAAATTTAGTTATGTAAAATATGTATTTGGTTTGAAAAAGTCACCACCAATTAAATAGGGCCTATCTACTGGCTAACAACTTGTTTATTATTTACATTCAGCATATACTGATTGTGTATATAATGATCAAACTATTACAATATTTATTCACAGAAATATACAATAAAGATAGGATAGTTTAAATCGATACTGACGAGAGACACGTCCACATGTCATTTCAATATCTAAACAAATATATTTAAGAACATACTAAGTAATTATTTTTGAGAAACAAAATAAAACAAAAACCAAACAAAATGAGTTAGTATTATCGTGAATTGGGGCATGCACTGAACAAGATGACGTCCCAGCACTGAGCAACAGGTTAGTCAGTTTCATTTCAACTGGGGGCTGGTGTTGATATCAGCTTCCATGTGTATGTGGCATCCCTACCCGATTCCTTTCGTCTGATACAGTGGTGAGGACCGTTATTTTGCGTAGACCAGTCTCTCGAGCAAAAACGTTGGACACAGGGGCATTGGGCATTTTGACTTTGGGATAAATCTGCGCCATCAGTATTTTTCCAGGCAGCCACGAGATTGCGTCCTACTTTCAGCCACAGTAAAGTGTAAAGCCACGGTAAAGTGTAAAGTGGGTCCACCTTTATTGGACACAAGTTTTGATTTAAGAATAGTGAAATTGTGTTACTATATTAAAAAAAAACAATTGCATTGATCTACAGCTGCATGGCATCATGGCATAGTACCGGCGTATTTATACAGCTGTAATTTGTCTAGCTACGGCCGCATGTCGGCAATCCATGGACAATTTCCGTACCAGTACAGCCATTTAGGAACCGCTGGATGTTTTGTGCTCTTGCGTGAGCACAAGTATACTCGGCGGATTTATATAAAATAAAACACATCAAACAAGCCCGTTTCTGGGGTAAAATCACATTTAAACAAAACACTGTTCCTTTTTTATGTATGACTTGTTGCAAAAAGTTAAAAAAAATTCAGCTATGTGTATTTTAATAATGATGTAGCTCCAATGACGTCACCATATCAATACAAGAATAGCCTTTAGACGTAAACAATAAACACATGTATAACTCAGTCACTTGATAAAAGTAAATCCATGCAAGATACCTCCCTTAATTGAATTAAAAATGACCCAATCATCGCCATACATGATTTACGGAACGGAAATGGCCGAGGGGTATTCAGACATCGATACGCATGTCTGAAACCTCGACCATTTCCGTCCCGTAAAGTAATCTCTAATGGATAGCGGCCGATTTCAATGGCGGTCGTTACTATTGAATATTCATGAGTTACGCCCACTGACCTATATATAGTCAACATCGCTCTTCAGTTTAGGGTTTGCTCTGCTGTTTGTTGTACTCGCGCTAAAATGTTGATGCCCGTCGTCGCTTACAAATACAGTGTGTATGTTCCTTATTTCCCGGAGTTCCTAATTTGTTCATTAACAGTTCACTTGTCAAACTGATAACGAAACAGGGGTGACTCCCATGGATTTACTTTCATCGTATGACTTTAGTTATCCACGTGTTTATTGTTGACGTCTGAAGGCTATTATTGTGTTGATATGATGACATATCATTATTAAAATACTTACAGCGGACGAAATTTGAATTATTTGCAACAAGTCATACATAAAAAAAGGAACAGTGGTTTGTTTAAATGCGATTTTACCCGAGAAACAGGCTTGCTTGATGTGGGTTTTTTAAATACAAATCCGCGGAGTACTTTGGTTGATTTCCACGCATGTGCGTTCAAAACATCCGGCGAACATTACACGTTTTCCTGTAATATTATTGCTTCCATTCACGTCCGAGATAACTGTACCGTTACGGAAAGTGTCGAAGGATGTTCCGACATGATGGATACGGTCGCACAATTTACGCCATTTTAGCCAATGGTCGACTCTGCGCCTTCATCGATCACGTTGCAGACGGAAGTAGATGCCCACCGACGTGTAAACAGCTACCCAGGCGACTTTAGTTAAAACAAACCGAAGATGCAATCATAAGTAGTGTGAAAGTAGTGTCAAATATATACATGTACGTGTCTTAATGAGAGGCGTTGAGAGGGGTCACAGAAAACTAGATTGTCAATGGATGAGAATACGTATCTTATATAGACTATACAGTATATAGAGAAACGAGGTGCAGCTGTACCAAAACTTTAGAAATAAGGCCGGCCTCTGAATACTACATAACATTGAATCTGCATGACTTAATTATTTTTACGCAAGTGTGGTATACTGCCGAGAAATAATTGATTTTGTCGTTTTATGTGTCGGTCTTACTCAAAAGTCATCAAGGACGAAAACGAGATCATTTAAGTCAGGGTTAGGCCATGCAATTTTTATATATTGGAAGATAAAGTGCCGAATCATGGTAGCGTTCTGCTATTTCTAAAGCTTAGGAAGCTTCATGAAGCATAGTTAGATTGTCCAATACCGTCACGCAGCGTGGCACAGCATCATATAACGTGCAGCAAAGGTCCTGGCTGCTCTTGACTAGCTGGTCACCCGCTTCCCCTTTCTTCTGCAAACGGACCTTTTATTACTTCTTTAATATTTATTGATTAAGGGAGTACTTCCTGTTAGTAGCGATAGACCGTTGAACGCGTCCAAGAATTTTGATGTTAAGGCAAGTCTTGGGCTTTAATAGCCTCCCAGAAAAACGGGAAATAGTAGACAGATATGCCCGATCCCGTCCCTATCAATAGTAGACAAAAATCAACACAGTCTGATCTTTGCCAAAATTATAGGTGCTCTAGTATCAAAAATAGATTTTTGCTCAATGGTTAAAAAAAAAACACCGACATTTTGAATCATTATGCATCCAAGAAAATCTTTTATTGGAGTCGTAAGTTTACTATGTATTTTATGCTGGTGCTAAAAATTCTGACCGACAGCTTTACTTTGAAATTATATTTGAAAAACAAAAATACATAATTTCTGTTGACTTTTATATAGAAAACCATCATAATCATGAAACACAATAATTCAAAACACAGCATTCTTTTTTTAAAATATATATATAGTTTATAGATTGATTGGGGAATGTTGTAGAAAATTACACCCGGTCGCCTGGCTTGAAAGTGCTTGATAGTAAATGAAATACGATATTGACAAAATGACTGTTTGCGTACTTATAAAGCGTGTGACACATACTTTCCAGTAAAATAAAAAGAAAGAGAAGAATTGTCCATATCTTGACTTGAGAAAAAAAGACAGGTCACAAGGCTGGTAGCTGAAAGCATGTACTTCCGTTATAAAAATGCATGTTTCTAGCTGACATTCTTTAGGTTATCCGTGAAATGATCGTTGCCGCAACATGGCGGAAACGGGAAGCGTCAGCCAATGAGGCCGAGGTAAATTCAGTGAACATTGTTCAGCTCACTGTTATATATTGCCATGCTACATGAAGCACCCTTTCCTTTAGACATAGCAGAAATATAGAATGATTCGGCACTTTATCTTCCAATCTATAAAATTCCATGGCCTTACCCTGACCTAAACCATCTCGTTTTCTTCTTTGAACACTTTCGGTTAGACCGACACATAAAACAAATCATTTCTCAGTAGTACCACACTTGCTTAAAAATGTCTTCTGCGGTAATGAATCATGCGAATTCAACGTTATTTGGTATTCAGAGACAGGTCTTATTTATAAAGTTTTGGTGTAGCTGCACCTAGTATACTGTATAGTCTATATCAGATACGTATTCGCATCTATGTTATATATGGTTCATCTGTCAGTCACAGTGCAGATAATCATAAGGGCATGTGCTGTTATAAACGAACCTTAATTTTTTCAGTTACTAGTCTAATGGATCTCCATTTGGAAGACTTGTCAACTTTTCTTAAGTCTAGAAAAGGACAAATGTATAATTTCATAAAATTTTGATTTCTTCACATATTAATTTTTCCTAGAATGTATGCGCCACACTCTTTATAAACACGAATAAAACCCCCCAGTAATTTTGTCAATAACGTCAAAAACTACTAATCCTGCCTCTTAATAAAATCAACAGATTCTATAATTTGAATACAGCTCATAAGTTCTTTCGCTTCTCGATCAAATTCAGCAAAGGTTTCAGTATTATCTCATTAAACAGCATAATATCAGTCAATACTATATGCGTAATCAAGCAATGGGCTTTAATAAACTGTTTTACCGTAGCAACTATTCTTTTCCATTTTCTTAAATATGCATGCACTCGGGAATTGAACAAAACATAGTTTGCAATGAGACCAATTAATTAATTTTTCTTATCGACAATGAAATGGTTTTTAATAATAAATCTATAATAGATTCACATTCTTCACAATTGTTTCGTATCACTTTTTAGCTAAATTAAAATCTTCTCTAATCCGTTCACCAATGAGTTTTCGATCAATAGTGCTCTGCCACAAATACTTTATATTAAATCATAATTTGGGATAGCACAAGTTTCTTGAGCTTTATTTCCGCCATAAATTAAATATAATTGTATCTATAAAATAATTGTGTGTTATGTGTTTTGTGCAATGTATATACATCTTTATTGGTAAGACGGTTCTGCATAGTTTATCGGGGAATAAATGTATATCAATCAATCAAGACTACAGTAAAATTAAAGCAACCCTTAACGAAACTTCCTGTTACTCGGAAACTCCTCCTGTGCCAAATAGCCCATATCTATGAGTATCCTTAGTTAACATAGTCCTGGGTTAATTTCAACTAAGTTTTACCCGTTTTACCCGTTTTTAAACTGAAAACATTGTGTGTGCTATATATTTTCTATACCATGCACATGGTTAAATTGTTACCTTTTTCTCGAGATGCCAGTTTTAACCAAGCAACTCGAAAGTAAGATGTATTCCGAGTGAGAGTTCATATAGAACATGATATTATCCTTGCTAGCCCAGATCCCGAGCTCATCTAGAACATGATATTATCCTTGCTAGCCCGGACCCCGAGTTCATCTAGAACATGATATTATCCTTGCTAGCACGGACCCCGAGTTCATCTAGAACATGATATTATCCTTGCTAGCCCGGAACCCGAGTTCATCTAGAACATGATATTATCCTTGCTAGCCCGGACCCCGAGCTCATCTAGAAGATGATATTATTCTTGCTAGCCCGGACCCCGAGTTCATCTAGAACATGATATTATCCTTGCTAGCCCGGACCCCGAGTTCATCTAGAACATGATATTATCCTTATTAGCCTGGACCCCGAGTTCATCTAGAACATGATATTATCCTTGCTAGCCCGGACCCTGAGTTCATCCATAACATGATATTATCCTTGCTAGCCCGAACCCCGAGTTCATCTAGAACATGATATTATCCTTGCTAGCCCGGACCCCGAGTTCATTTAGAACATGATATTATCCTTGCTAGCCCGGACCCCGAGATCATCTAGAA
>JAVFBX010201173.1:0-12603 GCA_034783855.1 Mopalia kennerleyi | reverse complement strand
TATTGTCATACTTATCATTTGTCTTGATTGCTGTATTGTCATACTTATCATTTGTCTTGATTGCTGTATTGTCATACTTATCATTTGTCTTGATTGCTGTATTGTCATACATATCGTTTGTCTTGATTGCTGTATTGTCATACATATCGTTTGTCTTGATTGCTGTATTGTCATATTTATAGTTTGTCTTGATTGCTGTTTTATTTCAAACTTAAGATTGATTTGCTTTTACAAAAGCAGTACAATGTAAGAAATAAACCACGCGTCAAAATCATTGGTAACAAACTATCAAAAGACAAGCAATCCATGCAAAGGTCATGGTTAAATTAACAGGACATATCACAACAAACTGACTTCCGATTGTCCTAAAACTCTGAGCAGCTGGGCATGAGATTTAAGCTTTTTAAAAACCACTCGTTAATTAGTTTGAGTAAAGCCACAATGACACTGAATTAACACCCTATTAAGACTGCATATTCTGTTTATTTCAACTGAATGTAATCGGAAGAGCAAAAAAAACATCCATTGGCCTAAGTAACCTATAAGCTAATGCTGCTTATATTCATCATGGTTCACCAACATTAAATAAAGGAATGACTTTGACCCTAGATGACACTGGCAAATAGTCATAACAAAATATGAAATAACTGCCACTACAAATCTTCCTTGAGTTGCTGATTATAGCCCTGAGGCTTATAACACCAGGCTGCCCAGGGCCGCCCATGCTTTTGTTTAAAAGCTAAACACCTAATATAATCTATCAATCAGTATAGCAGCAGGGTTGTCGCTAGTGGCCTGCTCTTGGTCGCTATGCTTTGGCAATTAGACTGAGGCAGTTTCAGTAAATTTTCTGAAATGAAATGTCGTTTTTTCCGCAGTTTCTTTTTCCTGTGCATCACTGAGTGATAGAACATGTATTTCCATAACCATATATGATGGAAGAGAGATTGGTAAAAGAAAAAGTTTGTAAGACAAAATGGTGAAAACCTGAAACTTTGAGCCCAATTTTTTTGTAATATTTTGCCTCGATTCCGGGTAAAATGATATTCTGTAAAAAATGTGGAGAGGACAAAGAACACTGGGAGTAAAATAGAAAAATCATATAGGATCCTATAGGATCTTATGGGATTTTTTTGTAAGGGTTATGACAGGCCCGTCAACAGGGGTGGTTGAGATGAACCTGTTGGCTTGCTAGATTTATTTTAATGATAGAGGCCTAGACCGACCTTGGACCCTGAGATCCCTGATCACTCACTGCTGTAACAGCCCTGAGTAATTGTTTATCTTTTAATTCTATAAACAAAAAAGGTTGAGCGCTTACCTTAAAAGTTTGTCCTGGCCTTCTACCCGATTAACTTCTTTAGTTGATCTTGTTGAAAATTTGCTTAACAGGGATTCCTTAGAAGTCTTTTTGACACTGCTCTTGCCCTGCAGGAGTGTTTTTGAAGCTGTGGGAGTTTGTGGGGTGGGGGTCCTCAACACGGGGACATCGTCCCCTTGGTATTCATCAAAATCGTCACTGTGAAAACTTTCCACCCTAGCTATGGGTGTTCGGAGTAACTGTCTAGTGGGGGTTGTGGGGGTTTGAAGGGATTGCATGCTGTTCCGTTGTATCACTTTATTAACACAATTCTCCTTGGAACTTTGATAAGAGTTCCGAGAACTACTGATTTCCGCAGTTACCTGCCTCCGATGGTTCGAATCCCTCGAGATTGACTGGTCACATGGCACACTGGCATTAACATTTTTGCATAAATTAAAGTTCTGGTTAGTAACAGTACTATTGCATACACTAGCACAAATGAAAGAGTCCTGTACACTATTACCCCTTGATGGTTGCCTTCCTGAATTGCACATATTATGTTGGCTTGGGTCCTTAGTAGATGAGCCCCCAGCAGTTATGTCCCTAAAATCCAAAGACAAGGGGCTAAGCATTGCTAAATCACTACTTGTTCTAGATAATAAATCCGTACTAAGTGTAGATATATCAGGCGTGTCCTTTTCACAAAGACTTGCTAGGTTATTTATTTGCATAGATTCTAGCAGAGAGTCTGAAGAGCTCGAGCTCAAACAACTGTGTTGTCCAGGGCTATAAGGAGAAGTTACTACCTGTTGGGGTAAGCCATAGCCCTGGGAGATACATTGCAAAGCGGGCACACAAGTCCTTCTCGATAAACAAGGGGAATCCTTAGGAATCACTGGTTTGTCTTTTGGTCGTACAACACGCTCATCACAAACCTGTTGTAAACTATCCCTACCCACAGCACCCCTGTTTTCAACAGCGTGCAAGATTCTATTCTCGTTTCTCGAGCTGGTTGATTTTTGTTTTGCCCGTGAGCCAGAGTCCAATTCTACTTTGAGAAGAGCCTCCCGGGAGGTTGATTCGGGATCATAATCTAAAGCTGTTATTGAGCAGGGATTAGAGTAATCAGAAAGCTGGATTTGTACAGAAGTCTGAGGGCCATTTGGAGGAACAAGACTGGAAGATTTAATGGCTAATTTAGATTGAGGGTTGAAACAGTCTTTAAGTCCGAGCTGAACAGGTCGTGGAATAGGGCTCTGTCTCTGATCCTCACTCTTTGGGGTGGTTTTGGGGGAGTTGGGTACAAGAAGAGGAGGAACGGTAATTCTCACTTCTAAACTTGGAGGAGGTGAGTCCGTGTCCACAGAATTAGCTTTCCGTAGACTACTTGCACGACGTCTAACTGAAGGCCCACAAGAACTAGGCCTTTTATCAGAATGCCTATAGTGGATTTTTTTCACAGAATTTTCCCGATTGGGGACTTTGAGTGAGTTCTCTCTGCTAAGCTGTCCAGATTTCCCAGTCGAGTATAGATGGCTCTCAGGGTTGTGAGGCACTGGAAGTCTATTAGGTACAGTTAGAGACAGTGACTGAACAGGTGAGTCATGGTGGTCTTTGTGCTTCTCGTGACCATGTGCCATGGCCGCGCCTAATCCTGACACTGCATTCGCTAAGGTTCCGGTCGCACCAACATCTGCATAAGGCTGTAGGGGAGATCAAATTCAATATTATCAATAAGTTTTTTAAAAAAAAGTAACAACTCTTTACTACATTCCTATTTTCTGTGAATATATAAAGTTTTTCGTCATCTCTAGCAGACGATTAAGAGTTTAACATAGGATGTTTAGAATAAACAATCAATGGTGTGTTTAATGTCAGTTATTTCACTAAGTTACAGATTTGTCTATGCGGACACATTTAGGCTTAATACGCCTTATCCTACATGCATAAAAGGCATCATAGAATACAAGAAACTCCGAAGTCATTTTTGGCCTTTTGGCAATGACTTCAATATTTGGAGTTGATCTGTGGTCATACTTCATAAAAGACATATTACAAAAGTCAAGATGATTATTAAGGTTATTTTATTCATATGGAGGCATGACATCCCAAAGGGGGAAGGAAACCACCCTTGAAACCACTAGTTTCCATCTGTCAACAAAAAGAGACAAGCCAGTCACAAGAGGCAATAAACAAACATCGGAAAACAGTTGGGCTTCCTGCTGCTCAATATTCAACGATTACCTCGACTAAAAATGTGGTTCATAGCTGAATCATATTTTTGCATTTCATGGCAATACTTCTTCTTCAGACTAAGAACAATTTTCCTGTCTATTAAAAGTATCACAAAATTTCAGCTGATTTAGGGTTTCAAATATAGTTGTGTTACATACTTTCTCCGAGTATGGAAAGAAAAGCTGTTATTCCTCTAAAGAAGATTGATTGAGGATGATTTACGTCGTGCTTAAGAGTAGTTCACTTGTAGGACGGCGGTGTATTCCAACAATAAATGACACTAGCACAACCAAGATGTAAAGTGTTTTCATGATGTTGGAAAGTAAATTTTCCTCCTGTGCTAAGTAAAGACAGCATTACTACTCTTCCAACAAGGCCGTTGGAAATTTCATTGTTTCAAGCAAGAGATTCTAATATTTTTTTAAAACCCTAAATAACAACACCAAAGAAGAAGAAAGTACTTCCTAATGGTATCAGTTATACAAGTATCTTACTGAAGGACTGGATGGTGGTGCTCGTGACCTTCTCCTGGAGCGTCGACGTTCAGGACCAAGCCAGGAAGGGGTGCTGCATAGGGCAAGGAGGTCAAAACTGGCACTGGTTGTGGACTGGTCATGCTTCTCTGTACCTTCAGCATCAGGAGGTGGGTCATGTGAGACGTTAGAGGTGTTATGGGTCTTCCCACGAGAGGCTGGTCAGGGTGAGGAAGCAGAGGGAAAAGAAGCACAAGTAAGAACCATGCACCAAGCCAGAAAAGAAACATGCAGAGACTTAATACCAAGCAAGTACCATAGGCCTTATATTGTCACTACAAAACCACTGCTGCTTTTCGGTAGCTGAACAAAAATAAAACCATAAAACTCCTTTGACGATCACAGCATTTGGCCTGTATCCCTGTTTCATGTTGTTGTCAAGATAATTTAATAACATGATAGTGGTGGTGGTATGTGTGATGGAACGCTCCACCCAGGCCCCTAGGGTCATTGGCAGCTACCCCACTTAATGACTGTATTTCTGATTAGAAGGCGGAACAAAGTACTGTACTTTGGACCATTGGCCCTACAGACAGTCTTCAAGGATAATGTCACAAGTAGAATTAACCTCCAATCATTGGATTGTTTGTTTGTCTGATTGGGGTTTAATATCGTACTCAAGGGTATTTCACTTATATGACGACGGGTTGTCCAATCACATTGTTGCTCGCCTTATCATGGGGGAAAACTGAGAGGAAACCTTGCAAGAACCACCCCCGCGATTGCTGGAGCCACATCGTGTGACTCACTCATATACCTAATGGTTGACAGATGGACTCAATCCCGTGAACGGTACATTGGAATAGGATTAGGAAGAGCGCACGCTACCACTAAGCCACGACCGCGGGCCCAATCATTGTAGGGATAACTGCTCAGGGAGAATTGCTTGGATAACAACAACAGTTAACAAAAAATATTTATTCAGCAAAGACTGTGTTTTGAAACATGCATTTAATCAGTTTTTACAAAAAATTTGTAAAAAGTCGATACCTTTTTCCTTATAAAAAAATCATGTAGTGTTGGAACAAAAAATAACGTCTATCAAAAAAAAAATTCTTCTAAAGTAGTTTATTTATGGTCAGACTTTCTTAACATGGATTTCATTAAATTGTCTTTATATTTCATTAGAATAAATTAAATTTAAGTATTTCATATTTTGGAATGACACTTTCCTAGACAGAACAGTTAGAAGTTCCAAAAAGTTTTTTAGGTGAGATCTGAACTAGTATCTATCTATATATTGGATGGTTGTCCTCGAGGCCATCATCAGAAATCTATGAATATGCGTTTGTTAGTTTGTTTGATTGGGGTTTAACATCGTACTCAAGAGCATTTCACTTATATGACGACGGATTGTCCACTTAACAATGTTCCTGGCCTAATTACCGTGGAAAACCGAGAAGAAACCTCGTAAAAACCACCCCTGCGATTGCTGGAGCCACATCGTGTGACTCACACATGTACCTATTAATATGGGAGGTAACTTTGTAAAACTGAGGTAATGGTGTATGAGGCATTTTCAAATGATGTATGGGACATTTTCAAATGAGGATCCGCGTAAACATGGCCATACCAAGTGCAAGAGGCTAAAGAAAACCTAAAATAGCTGAAATATTGTTTAACATTTCAAGAAGAGAAAATCGTTGCAGTCAGAAACTAGATAAAGATCATTTATTTCCATGTGTTGCAAAATGTATATGGAGAATTAAGCTTATCAAACCAGCCAGATAGATTATTGGACATGCGCCTCTGAATTCAGAAAGCTGTGATTTAAATAATCTTGATAGATCAGAAAAAGCAAAAGTATAAAAGAAATATGCCATTTAAATATATGTTGAATATCATGTTACTTCAATGGTCTCCTTTTACTCATAAGTTTGAACAAGAAAATTTGTCATTACTTCATGCTTGGTAATTTAGTCCTTATACACTTGTTTCTGTTTTACAGATTTACCAAAACTGCCAATGGGGTTGGACCGTGGCTACAAAGGGAGATAAATCTGTTACTTATATAATGAGAAGTGCCATCTAGCTATCATTGCCTAACAATAGCATGATAACATCATGAATATTCATATAAACTGTATTGTTATTCAATGATATAGGGGGCACTACCAGTTACATGAGTAACACATTTATCTCCCTTTTCAACTATTGGCCAACCCCATTGACACAAGAGCCATAGAAGTGGACAGAAATGAAAAGCCATTATAAAAGGCTTGTCTTTTTCATGAGGCTTATCCACATTGTATTTTGACTTTTATAAATCTGCATTAAGCTGTTTGGAAGAAATTCTAAAGTAATAGAGAAAGTGATTTAAAGATTTTCAGGTATTTTTGTTTTCGTTCGCAACATTTTTTCAAAGAAAATTTCCAAGAATATTAAAAGTTTATACTGAATTTTTGCAAGAAAATACTTTTTCGGCGGCTGGAAAATATTTTTGACATTCACAGTGGTTCCTGCTGTATATGTTTTGATATTACAAGGTCAACTTTCATTTCAAAGAACCCATGCATAAATAACAAAGTAACCAATACCAAACTGAACGTGGGTTAATGCATGGAAACAGACCACTGCCAGGTTTTAGGGTTATTCAGGGGTATATTATACCAAGGGGAGGTAATACAGTACTGAATACATATCATTAATAGTAAATGTTTTGAGATTGATATATATGTAAATAAATTACAATGATTTATTTCAAAAGATTGGGAAACACTGACGAGGGGTCAGTTGTTCCAAAGCCTATTAGTCACTTACACCAGATAAAATCGCGAATAGTGACAACAGCATCATGACGTGATATCATCTAATAGCAGATTAAGTTTAATAGCGCTTCGAGCAACCTGCCCCCGAGAATTGTTTTTGTTGAACACCACATTCACCACAATCAAACTAGAAGATAGTTTGATTGGGGTATAACATCCCACTTAAGGTTATTTCACTGATATGATGGTGTGCCAGCTCAATGGGTGAAAAAAATCACCCCCAAACACAGACAAGACAGAACAAATACAAGATAATAACAGGACATAATACAGACATCAAAAACTGATAACTTTCATGTTGCCCCTTAGCCTTGAGCGCACCAGGGCAACATGAAACTCCCTCTCAACCCTCAGAGAGAGTGACATCAGTTCTGCCATGATACATTAAATTGCTACAGCAATAGTAGACTTTTTTTTTGTTTTTTAAATATGGCATGATAATAAAGCACGAAATAGATTATTTGGTTGATTGGGGTTTAACATACTTCTGGTTATTTCAGTCATGTGACGGTGTGCCAGCCCAATAGCTGATGGAAAGCACCATGATGCCTGACAATTGAACACATTTATACAGCCTACATTTATTATGCGATTTAATTCATAACTTGATCATGTCTGGAATAATTGAGAATTAAAAAGTAAGCTTTAAAACCGAAACGGTACTGGCAAAAGAGAGCTATGGACGAGGTCTTGAAATTTTCATCAGGGCAGGATGACCTACAATATTACCAACAGAACTATATCTATATGTTATATCATTTATGGGCAAATGCTTACTTTTATGTTTGACGCTTCCTTTGCTTTTCTGATTCCTGCCTGCAGATTTTGCCCGTGGTCGTGATCGACTACGAGGCCGGGTTTCTAATTTCTGCTCTTGGGTGTGATCTATATCAAACATCCCTAGGAAAAATAAAAGAGATTTATACATTGTGTAGTCTGCATATAAATCTTGTCAAATGCACAATACAATCAGATTAAACTGAGTACACTCTATTCTAAAGTACCCAAAGTAGACATTGAACACAGCGTACTGAAGTGAGACCCTACTGCTTGGTTGATTTCTTTTTTTGATTGGGGTTGAATGCCATACTCTAGGGTATTTCACTTATTTTTAATTATCCATTAAAACTGGCTCCTTGGTTAAATACGGTGGAGAACAGAGAGGAAACCTATTAAAAACCACCTGCCATGATTGCCGGGGCAATCTGATCAGCTGCTCACTTCAATGGGGTTGGCCAGTAGATAAAGAAGGGAGATAAATCTGTCACTAAAATAACTGGCAGTGCCACCTATGTCATTAACTAACCATTCAACTGAATTGAATATTCATACCATGCTATTGTTACTGAATGGTATAGGTGACAATTTCAGTCATATCAGTATATATTTATCTCCCCTTTTGGCCAATGACAAACCTTTTAAATTATAGTGTTAGTTGACAATGACAAAGGTGGCAATTTGGGGTATATTAGTAACAAAATTATCTCCCTTTCTGAACACTGGCCAACTCTATTGCTGAGACAAACCCTTTCATTGCCATTTCAGCATGCTCAATATTAAAACATTCTGAAGCAGAGCTCAATAAAACTAAAAGTTGGTATTTATCAATTTATCTGGCTTAGAAAATCTTGTTCAGTTTATTTCCTCCTACCACACTATCTTTAAACTGATGTAAATTTTGAATCAGAATGTTGTAATTTTTTTCTCGTTTCATGCCTTACCTTTTTCCAGTCTTTTTCTCTGTAACATCATATTATACATAGCAGAAATTTCATCACAGCGACATTCATGAACAGTTTTCTCCAGCTGGGCTTTGTCGGTGTCAAGAAGGCTGGCTAGTTCCTCAACGACCTGTAGACCAAAATCATCAAGTTCTTTATCAAAAACCAAGAGTGACCACACATTATTAATAATGGAATTCCCACGGATAGATTTAAATATATAAGAGAAAACAGACACGGATGTACAGGTAAATGTCATAAGAATATAATAAAAACATTGGGGCAGAGTATCTTAAAATGAAAAACAAAAACAATAAAAAAAGATTTATTATTTACAAAAAGGCACTTGTTTTGTTTGTTTTAAGAAATATACTTAAAATTATTTAAATGCAACTGAATTTACCGTTTTCTGTTGTATAACTTTCACTGTAGCCCCACTGTTTTAGATTCCAAATTTTAAAAAAGTTTCAACTTCTTAAATCTTTCCTAGGCAAATAAGTCCTCTTTTAGTTTTAGCAAAACTTCAGTGTTATACCCGGGAAATAAAGGAGGGCTTTAACTAGTTTTTACGGGAGTTCGATTGATAGAAGTTCAGCGGGCCAATTCTACAACCTACAGAGCCAGGGTTTAATTAAAAATGGTAACACCTTGATCCCACACCAATGTGAAATAAATTGTCAATTAAACAAAAATCAACTCAAATTTGTTTAATCCAGGTAATACAGTAATCCTTTTAACAAACAAATCCAGCTACAATATACTAGTCCAATCCACAATATACTAGGCCAACCCATTTGGGTCAGAGTTAAACATAAATTGAAACAACAAATAACAAATGCAATCTGTGCCACATATATTTAAATATATTTTTTTTAAAACTGTCAAGAAAGACCTCAACATTATTAGTAATTTGGAAGAAATTTTCTGTTGAAACACTAGATTTTTCACAAGAGCGGTTAAATAATGTTGAGCAGATTCTAGTTATCAGGTATTAGAGTTTATCACAGACTCGATCCTGTGAACGGTACATCAAAGTAGGCTTAGTAAACATACTCACTAGCCACTAAGCCACGACCGCGGGCCAGGAACGAACAAATTAAGGACATTTCTAACACAGTGGTAGTGAAAACATTTCTTCTACATTCAATAGGATTCATTTAAAACATTTTTTGTTAAAAAGCCAAGAAATCTGTCAATTAAAGCAAACATTTTAGTGGAATTTCACTTCCCCCGTATCACTGACAGTGCTCGGAGTAAAAGCACTATGTACTGAGCAGACAGTTTGCTTTTACATAATATTATGGAGGTAGATAATTTACAAACATATCAGGCATTTCACATCTTATGTCAGTGTTGGACTATTTTCGGCGTACAGGTACACTGTCGTAATATAAGTGAAATACCTACTAGCACAGTGTTAAAGACCAATCATCTAAACGACTGCCTAAAAGCGCACTGGATGAAGAATACCACCCTTAGCATCACAGGTAACAAACAATGGCATTTTTAAAGGTAAGTAACACAGGATATATTTAACGATCCAATAAGTCAAAGTGTTCAAATTTACAGTGTAAGACATTACAACAACGAAGCTTTGTATTGCCCATTTACTCTCCCTAATCAGAGGCTATATCAGTATACAAATCCATTCATTATAGCCACTGATAAAAGTCAATGGTTTCTTCGTGGTTGGCCAGAACAGGATCACTGGGAACAGGGTTAATTAGGTCATGTCAATCATAAGGTCAATGGTTTGTTGGCAACCAATCAAAGTCTGTTTGACGATTTAGACTAGAAATGGCTGATAAGATTTTAATTTAAAGAAAAAACACCCTGTTCTGGCAATCATCAAGAAAAGGATAACTTTTATCAGAGGCTATAAAAAAAGAAGATTTGTAAATCGCTGATGAGTAGTGGGAGTCAATTTAGAAGACAACTAGACCTGTACAGAAAGCTCCCCAAAAATAAAAGCATTGATGCTCAGGGAATTTTCAGCACGACAGTATTTCCTAAACTCAAAGTTCTTGGACAAAAACTTACAGACACATATATTTAAAGTTTATAGAATTGTATCTGCTTTTTCAATCCCAGTGTGTGTGTTTTTGTGAAAATATCCATAGTACAACAAGCCTGTGCTGTGTTCATCTAAATTTGCATTTTGCTACTGATTTTGACAAATATTGTCAATGAAGTATACATGTATATCATAAAGCAATTTTGCTTTATTTTTCATAAATGCCTGTTAAATCAGCGACAAATGCAAATATAAGTTTTTCTCACAAAATTTTAAAAGAATGATTTTAAGGTTATGTCTGAAAGGTTACAGCACAGGCCTGTACAATGTGAAGAAATACAACTTTAACAATAGACATGACATCCAGAATGATTGTGACCAAAGTGTGACTAGAGTGAGTGGTTACACAGATAGGTACGAGAGAAGGACTTTGTTTTTACCATATAAAGCAACAGTATTTGTACACAGGAACTCATATAAATATTCAATACAACAGGGTCAGAGAATAGAGTATAGACAACTAGCTTCCAGCTATAGATATTACACAGGACTCATGCCCCATACAAGTGTGACACCAGGGGTTCATAGAGGTCCAGTTCAACTACCCTAAATGTGTAGTTAAGCTAGAGAATAATTTGAGACTTCATTTAAATGCATCATTTAAAAGAAAAAACACTTCAGACTGCATCTCCTATGTTTAAATATGATAAAAATAAATATTAAGATATTAAAAAAAGATAAAAATTAAATACGATAATAAAAAAAAGGATTTTTTTTTCAGTCAAAAATTCAATGTTTGGATGTCTATGAACCCCTGGCTTGATTACCAACACAGAAAATTTGCTTGCCACTTTTTGTAATGAATAAGCCTATAACATATGGTAGCCAGGTAAATTTTCCCTGTGATAATCAAGCGGAACCAGAAACCATCAACTCAACACCTATTATATTTAAACATTCTCGATAGGGAGACAGAAACACAATGTGGACAGGCTAGGAATGCGGTAACCTCCAACTTGAAGCGAACTTTGAGGAGTGATTCACGTCATTCCAACTGACTTTCTTGTCCGAATCACTTGCATATTATAAATAATAAAACAACCAAAAAGACGGCCTTGGCGGAAGATTAACACACCACAAAGCAGTGCAGGGGACAGGTCTTTTGAAAAACATGTTACGTGGTGGAGGTAGTACTGTAGACCACAAAACATACTCTCAAAGAAAAATTTCATTGGTTCTAGTTTTACACTGCCTTGAGGTGTCCCAAGACCAAAGTTTTGGTTGAAAACAAACTTGGACCAAAAAGAAAACTGGCTCAGTGAACTTGAGCATTGCCTGACTGGTGGGGGCCTGTCTGATGTCAGCTTATTGAACACAGTGTATATTTAATAATTTTAATATAATGCAATAATAATGAAATTGGAGGGGTATTTTTTAAAACGCTTTAGGGTTATATTCTGTATTTTTATATTATTTCCTAAGGTTGGACAACTAAAATTCCCCAATGAAATACACTCTGAGAAATAAAGAAATGAAAGAAACAAAGAAATAGGGTCAAACAAGTTTTTCAAATTTTAAAATGGGTATTTATATTAAGTTGGTTGGTTTTGATCGGGATTTAACATTGTACTCAAGAGTATTTCACTTTTATGACCATTGATTATCAACTTTATACTGTTCCTTGCCTTATTACGGTGAAAAACCGGAGAGAAAAACCTCGTAAAAACCACCTCTGCGATTGTCAGAGCAACAATGTGTGGCTCACTCATATACTGGATGGTTGACAATCAGACTCGGCATTATTCAGAAAACAAAATTGTATATTTGATACTGTATATAAATGAAATAATTATTTTACTTACATAAGTATTTTTTTATTCTTATTCAAAATATTGCATGACTGACAATAAATGGTGTACGTAAAGAGAATAAATGACTTGTAGATTATATATATAAAAATTTTGTTGCAAAATTTTTGGTATCCGTTAATAATAGATAAAAAAAAATGTAAGTTAAAAATGTATGTAAA
>JAVFBX010201151.1:0-12607 GCA_034783855.1 Mopalia kennerleyi | reverse complement strand
GAGTAGCATGTCCTAATTTAAAACACACACGACACTCAGAGTTAATATAAGGACATTTTGGTGCTAGATGTTTGTTTAAATTACAACGATAACACAAGTGCTGTTTTTGTACCTGTTGATTTTTGTATAAGCTTGTGTTTTTTTTCGTTGTGAAACACTTTCTTTACTTCACCACCCATAGCACATGCTTGGTTAGTGTGTAGAGCTTTTGCTTCACGTGGAATAAAGCTATCTGATGAGCTGTTGTTTTCTTGTAGTAATCTATGACGATTCGATGAATAGACTCATCAGCCAGAACAGCAACAAAACAATCGCGTAACTACATCTGTACATAATGATCACACTGACAGTCCTCAAAAGCATTTTTTAAACGAGCCACAAAACTGTTTATATCTTCATTGGCAGGCTGTAAAAGAAATTTTAAATGTACAATGCACAGCTATGACAGTTGGAGCTGGCTTCAAGCGATTTCCTCGTAGGTTTTGTTTACAACTTTTACAGGTGCAAAATGATCATGTGCTATTCTGTACAGTTCATCACCCATACGATTCCTTAATATGTGTGTGATCCTCTGTTGGTCAGTGATATTATTGGCTACCATAGAGAAATAATTGGTATGGGCCTATGGGGACAATGTAGTGGCTCGTAACCTGCTCCGTCTCACCCATGGTTCAGTTTTCGTTAGTCCGCTCAAAACACAAGATTTAATGCTGGACTTCAATGTAGGGTTGTTAGGAAAATGCTAACTAAGAAAAATAATGTATCATGGGACATAACATCTAGCCACATGCAATATTCGTGCCAATTTACATTATGCATCAAATAATCCTAAATTTTCATTTATAATACTGTAATAGAATCTGATTAATTATTTTCAAGTTAACGGCTGGAAACCGTAAAGAAGACCGACAGCCGGCCAACTTCATACCGTAATACAACCTGTCGATTGATGAGCGTATAATAAAAATCAATAGATGAATGATGAAAAAAGAAAAGATCAATTCAACAGAGTACATTTTATTACAATCACACGAGCCACAAAACATCAAACAACTTTTCACAAATTTTTGGATTATGCATTAATAAATATTGATTGCACACTATCAGAGGAATCACATGGGAGAAAGACCATCTCTTTTTCTAAATTGTATTTTGCATGTTTTTTGGAAGAGTGGTGAATTCACTTGTAAGTTAAAGAGAATACAAAACAACATAATTAGAATAATACATATAGCAAAAACTCTTTCCTTTTCTCAAATTCTCTGCAGGCTGATGCTTTGCTGCCTTATTTATAATGTAAACAATATACTGCCAATAAGCCGTTATGACCAGCATAACTAAATACAAGCAATTCATGTGGAGAATTTTATTTTCGAATCCTGCATATAACATATACAATTTTTTTTTATGTCTTTAAATATATAAAATTTGCATGCCACCAACAGGCTACTTAGCCTGATCATAGAATGGGATCCCTTTTTCTCTACATAAAGCACTGACAAGGGACGTTAAAATGGAATCTTTCTAGTTATTAGAGAAAACTGCTTATATTTGACATCTTAAACTGAGCTGCAGACCTAAGAGAACATTTAATATAACAGCAGCTAACATGTCCAGATTTTAAACATAAATCAATCACTAAACTTACAAATTAATACTGATAAATGCAGAAACTGTGCTAAAAATAATATGCCTACATAAAACAATGAATGGGATTTTTTTTTAACAAAACAGTAACAAAACAGTAATGATACTTTAAAACAAGATATTTTATGGTAAGTTTTGTGTCGGAATAATAACCCTATTTTCGTTATATTGGGATAACACTTTCTAAATTTTAACTGATTCAAGTTTGGAACTTTAACAGGATGACCCTAGACTCAGTCAATTAACATTCTATATCGAGGTGGCCAGAATTTAATGCTGGTGATAGGATTCCTTACTCTGTGGATAATGGGTTTGATGCGCGGAGGAATCTCCGCATCCACAATTTTCTGAACTAGAATTTATTTAAACTAGTGTTATTCCAAAACAATGCTAACTTGAACTATTGCTCATATTGTTTTCAATACGGTGTAATAAACAGGAAGGTCCTGTCTCAGACAGTTGATAAATATACACATAATAAAGCCATTTACATACGATCACAATACACACACACTCAATATCTATCTATGCTAACTTCTAATACCGTACCTCTTGATACCAGATCAAGAAAATCAACAAGCTGTGATTTTTTGTCATGAAGTAGCTAGTTTGCAGCTTTTGATCAAGTGGTGTGCTTGTTGCTTAAGATAATTTTATATAAAACTGATGCAAACATAATCAACAATTGTAAATTTATATCCCCAAAATTGAGCACTTCACAGGTTCTGACTAGAACTTTTTTTGATATCATCGAAGAACTTTCATATATAAATTTTAACATTGTCATTGACTTACAATACTAAAGCTGAAACTGTCAACCCATAAATAAATATGTGCAACAACCAACTCCTTTGTCAGCTATGTGTAGAAAATGATTTCTGGTATTTGTCCGTCTTCTACTGATGTTCCGTTGTTATTTCCTGCAGCATATGTGAACTGGAAGGTCACCTTTCCACTTGATACAGACTCATGAGTTACCTTCCTCAAACCCTTTGAACCATAATAGGAGTCTGGGCCCTGAAAAAATAAAATTAATGGTGGATCACACAAGTCGACAGATCATTAACTTTTAAAGTTAGTCAACCACAGCTCCTTTGTTTCTTAGCTTAATTGACTGGGATTTAACATTATATTCAACTGTATTTCACTGGATGACAGAGTATCCACTTCCTATTGTGCCTTCTTCAAAAAGTGCAGAAAACTGAGAGGAAACCTTGTAAAACCGCAAGGTTTCATGCACAAATACCAATTGCTAGAAAACAAAAATCTACCCTTCAATTGCCCTCAGTTAAAGGTAGTACTGGTTTCAGTCCAATAATCAATGTCTTTACACTGGGTGAAATTAATTGTCCAACATCATGACAAAAAAAAAGACTCAAGTGTGAATTTATAGTTAAATCCCCCTCAGCAAGCACCGAGGTTATGTAAATTCCCCACCAACTATCCACCCTATTTTTTTGCAAAAATAGCAAGATATTATAGGGGAAGACAATCTTTCAGGCTTTTCCGCATCTAGTTTAATAGATACAGGCTCTCCATTAAGGACAAAGCGTATTTTAAATAATCAGAAGTGATATCAGCGGTTCATAAACACAGCATCTTTAACATTATTGCAAACAGGGGAGCTTACACAAAAAATATTTTTTCATGCTGATATTTTTTGTATCCCAAAATATATGTTAAGATACATTGAAGCACATTTCACAAGATGGTTTCTAATATTAATTTATATGTGTAACTTCAGGGCAATTTAAAACAGTAAAATAAACCGCTACTAGTACTATGGGCTACTGATTAGGCCGTACAACCAGCACACATTTTCCATACACATTCAAATTACCTTGACGTCCGGGTCAAAAATGCTACCGTTTATCGTTACACAGACACATGTGTTACAGAAAAATAAAACTGACAAATATTTTTAAAACTATATGCTAACAACACTGAAAGCTTGGCAAAAGTGGATAGTCTTCCCCTTTACATTTACCAATAAACTGATTTAGTTAAACACAGTGTAACATGGCAATAAACATGATTCAAACCTTCAATGTTGAACAGGCAGTGTAACTGGTATTAGGCATGATCTCAACTGGCTCTTTGAACATCACCCGAAATGTTGAATTGGACCCGTCACACTGAAAACTGGTATCATTCTCCCCCATCACGTTCCCAGTGTCTGTATGAATGATCTGTTCAAATAACATACACAAATTTGAAAATAATTTAGTTAAGTACTGCAAATAATTATAGAGAGAAAGGAGGGTTTTTTTTCTGTCACTGGAAATTATAGATGTACACTCATCTCATTTCAGTATGGAGAGAGAGAGAGAGTATGGTTATGTCACTATCAATCTGAACATACCGTCCCTGCTACTTCCCTGTTGGAGATTAGGATTGTGTGTTTGTGATTCAGCTACAGACTATTTCACTTCTATGTTAACAGGTTTCCACTTCTCATTCTGCCTTTATTACAAACAGTTTAAACCCAACAGGAAATCTCTTTAAAACCAGCCCAGCATTTGCTGGAGCTACATTGTAGGACTCTCTGATATGCCGGAGGTGCACAGAGAGGGGATCTGTAAACCTACACACTAACCTCTGAACTAAGGACTCCGCATAATGCCAGTTAATTTGACAGGACAGGGCATGTGTCTAGAGTGGCACAACAGACATCCTGTGGAGTCTGTAGTGAATTTAGTTCCCTGTTGCTAAATTTCTGAATATGCATACTGCTGATTGCAGGCATGTCTGAATATATATGTTAGTCTCTCTAAAAAGAGGGGCTGAGAACTACATACCGGTAGCATATATGTACATAAACAAGGGACCTAACTCCATCAAAGGTAAACAAACCCTTACGACATTCAAGCCTGCAAACTCCCCCAAGTCATTTCAAAATTTATACAAGCCAGTGCATGGAAATTTAATACTAGAGTACTCTTTTTAATCTGTGCAAATGTTCACTTCCCAGTTACAAAGGTGAGTTGTGAAAAGAAATACAAAATTTTAACCTGCCATCAAAACGTGGTCTTCCCGTCTCATTTCGCTCATTTTATGCACATGTCCCATAAAAGTGAGATGATTTTGGCAAGTTTGCCGGACTAGAATGTCGTAAGGGTTTGTTTACTTTTGATGGAGTTAGGGCCCTTGTTAATGTATACATGCTATGTAATAAATAGTCGAGCCCCTGTGAGTTTACCATCAAAGGGAAAGACAACTGTTTTTCGACCTAAACTTATTATTTTTATTGCATATTTTCAAAGACAACCATCTGTATTGCGTTTGAATTCGAATTAGCACAGCCGGTAATTAGTTAATTTAAAAAGCGGAACTGATGCCATTGTTCCAAAGCATGTTAGTTATATCATCTAGTCGTCACTGTCTCCTATTGCCTGCACTGGTGGATGCTCTCCTATAAAGCCGAAAGTGAGGGGTGTGTCCCCAAGCAAAACAACAACAAGCAACCGCTTGTACATACCAACTTGGTACTAAAACCGGCTTTTTAACAAACCGCATGTCAGCTGAAAACATGCTAACCAGCTTGTGTATACGCCTTGTTGTTACAGATGCCTTCCAATACATACACAAGCAAATGGACACTCTTGGTGACCGACCGTGTTTTGGAACAATGACGTTAGTCCAGCCTGTAAAATTAAATAATTAACGGCTATGCTAACTGGACTGCGGGTGACAGATGTTTTGTTTTTAAAAAATATGAAATAAAAATAATAAGTTTAAGTCGTCTTTCCCGTTAAGAAGTCTAACCGTTAATAGTAGTGATGAATAGTGCAGGTGAACTGCACATACATATACATGTACGTAAATATTTATTATTTAATTGACTTTTAATGCCAACATGTAATATACCGGTACATGTACTGAACTTGGGAAGATGGTCCTGTTGTCTTCGTTATTATTTACGATCTTAGAAACTATCTGTGATGACCACATTAGAGTATGGTTATTAGAACCACGGCCCCCGGGCTTTGATACAAACAAACCCACTGTATTTAGGGCTATTCCATTGACAGCAATGCTGCATACAGTGTCTCCTTAAAATAAACAAGCAGAACTCCCTGTCACTAAATTGTTGCCCTGATGGAATATATATGAATATGAATATATATGTGAGTCAATAAATGATATTGACTCACTGTTGTCTGTCACATGAGCACTTGATGTAGACATCAAAAATCATGACTTAACTCTTGTTCATTTGAATTGAGTTCTTGTTGGAGTAAAAGACTTCAAAGCATTTGTTGCAGCCTGTGAGAATATGAACTCTTTTGCACAATCCTCATCAGATTCTTCTGTTTTAATTTTTATTTGATTAGGCTTATTTGTCACAAGTAACTTAAGGTCACCCCTGGAAAAAACGTAAAATTTCTCACGATCACTAATTTTCAGGTTGAAAATTTCTCACCAGATTCTACATATGGCGATTATGGTTCGAAAAAAAATCTAAAACAACATGTACTATTTTTTTTTTTTTTAAATTTCTCACCAGACGTAGGATTTCACGCAACCCACGGTCGCATGATTTTCCAGGCGTGCTTAAGGTTATTAATTTACAGTGTGTCAGCACATTGGATGAAGGGAACCACCTTTAACTTCACAATGACAAGACAATTATACAAGATTTTACAACAGATTGGTATAACAGCTCTGAGAGATGTACAAGAACCTGCCTAGACTGAACGCATTAGTGCTTAAAGATGACATTTCAAAATTAAAACTACAAGTAGATTTAAAAACAGTTGAAACAGTCACCTGGATATGAACAGAATATTCTGTGGGTCCATGAATGCTGCCATAAAGTCCAAAGCCAACCACAAATATACGACGATTCACCATGAATCTAGAAATAAATGTAAAATTGAACCATTTTCGATAAAATAGCATAAAGGCATATTTTAAGTTTACAAAAAGATCAAAATACACTTGTCTACAAACTCCCACTATCATTGTGCATGGAATAACATTTAAAGAAGCTGAAAAAAAGATTTGTTATCAACAATGTGAAAGTTATTGTTTAAGAAATAATGATTTTTGTTTTTTACTGTTTAACACTGCAAATAAACAGAAAATGTGCATTGGGAAACAGTGAAACTACATGTATAAGCTTATCCCAAAACAGTGGTCACTTGTTTTTTATTTTCAGTTTAAATAAATCTAAATAACTAAATCTGTTTCTCTAATTCTTCTCTATTCATGGATTATTTTAGTAACACCAGAGTCAATAATTTCAATGTAGCTTTTTATTGACATTAAAACCAAACCATTCATCCCCAAGTACCCAAATGGTTGAAACAAATGAGACAAAATTCAATTCTAATTTGGAAATGGATGTAAACAATAGAACCAGTTAACGTCATTCAAATATCAATTTAAAACCTCATAACGAAGGCAAGATGCTAATTGCTGTTTAGTCTGTACAGAACATCTTAACATCAGATGTTCTTCAAAAGAGATTATATCTTGACAATTTGAGGCCAATCACAGTTCTACTTGGATATTCTTCACGAACAATTTCAGAGATGTGTTAAAATTTGATATTTAGAAAGTCCAAACTCTGAGTTGTTTTATAGAAGCTAAATAAATTAAAGGGTAACAAAAATCTTTAAAAACTCTTTAAAATTGTAACACTGTGCATGTCTGTAACTAATTTTAGCAACCCGTAACCACTTAGGTGAAGGAATTATATTATACCAAAATATCTACTAAATTTAATTGGCAGGAAATCTTATCCAACAGTCATGTCCATTCGCAATCAAAATAAGAAAACTTTTGACAAAAAAACTATTTTTACTCTGATTTGTATTATTGCTGTTGCCAGATTTCATGTGTTCTGCTTCTGTGGTTCTTAACAGATTAGCACTAAATTTTCTGAATAATAATGAATATTATTTTTAAAAAAATACACAAACAAATTCATTGTATTTATTTATTGAACAAATACAACTGCATGCTACACAAATCTTACCTAATCCGGTCACTGGTACCACTGTAGCCCCATCGGCTCTCAATCTGACAGAATCTAGAGACCACTTGTTCTTTCCCAGTCAGACAGCATCGGGGGACATCAGAAAAGTTGATTGAAGGTTTGGGGTTAACTGTAAAGTGAAGAAAAAGCTGGACAACTTCTCGATCTTCAAGAATTCCACTTTGGGCAGCCCCCATAGCAAATTCTTCAACACTCATCAAGGGAAAGCGGATAAACTTTAGAGCTTTTCCAAGTGATTCTCTTTGATTTTCTGACGTAATAGGTTTATTTAGTCTTGCGCATTCAGCCTCCGCCCACCTACACACTGCAGAGAAGAGCTTACATTCTCGAATCCCAAGTGTATCACGTTCAAGAACCACACACAGGGTTTCATGATCAATGTCAGTGAAGCCATCTGCCCCAATGGCCTCTGACGTATTCTTATCTATTGTTTCCAGACAGAGAGCAGCTAGCTGCGGTTCATCAAACAGGCGGGCCTGTGTCAGGAGCATAAATGCATTGTCACTACTTAAATTACGCTTGAGAAAATCTACGCAAGCGGTTTCCAATGCTGGCACAGCATATTTCTTAGCTGAGTACAGAGTAGTCATGACAGTTTCTGGACCAATTTGAACATCATCTGTGTATAAAAAACGTAGCAGGGCTAGAAATGCTGCAGGTTCAACGTCGGGGATATCTATGATGGTATCTGTGGTTGCCATACCTCCATTAAACAGGGCATCGAAAACAGCACTTCCAATGGCCAACACAAACTTGTGGGCTGGAATTGTTTGTGAATTAGGAGGTTTTCCAACTTGGAAGTGAACATCACTCATTACATCTGTATTATACAAAAAGGCCAGTCGTTCTTTCACCGATGTCTTTCCACTTTGCCAGTTATATAAGGCTCCTGCAGGTAGCTGTGCTCCTGTTGGGGCGCCAAATTTCTTACCCGGAGTCTGAAGTGGTAAAAGGGTGCTTATTCCACTATAACTTGCACTTCCAATAATTGGTATGTGAACATGATTATGCACAGGTAAAGTAGGAGAAGAGTTTACAGTTGAGACGGCTCCAGTTGAACTAACACTTGACTGTGGATTTGGGTTAAACACACCTGTACTTCTTTCACCTAGCTCTCTGTCTGGCTGGTTGTTGGAATTTGCACCAATGTTGTTTGAAGCTTGCGTAACATTTTTGCTGTTATGTGTATTCCCATTTGGACGAGGTTGGTGATTAGCCTGATTATTTCCCCTCAAGTTCTTTGCTCCTTCACCATTCATCTTGTCCTTGTCCATAACAACTTTACTGCAGTTCCAACACCGAAGCAAAAAATGTGGTATATTGGTTCTTGAGATTTGACAATTTATAACAAAAAGTCTTGACTATGCATGCATCCCACTTTACTCCACAATGAGAGCTAGGGGATTAGCAATATCATGAATATGTTTACCTTAATACGGTAATAAAAAAAGAGTTGGTAATTTCCACAGACAAAAAGAAACTTCCATGTATCAGTTATATGTTATGATACTTATCGTATTACAGTTATCCATTTGATCCAATATGGACGGTTCCTCAACTATTTCAAAATTAGCTTTACATTTTAACGTTTATGCATGGAAAATACAAATGTCACACTTGCTGTCAAAATTGCAACAACAACATCACCGGTAGTACTAAGCGGAGTCAGTCGGCGTCACCGCAATTGAGCAGGACTTAATTCACTTGGGAAAGACTATTGTTTATCTGTACGGCAACCACATATATATCATGTTTCCGAACGCCCTCTACGAGTTAAGGAACTCTGCCTCCCTACCACTGTCTCTTGTCTGGATCCGAAAAAATGGTTACTCTCGCGTGATCACTTTCTTCTGTGAGAATACACGAGAGCGGAAGTTTTTTTATCGACAGCGCATGCAATCGTCTGACATTTCTCAGCTTCTTTCACTTTCACGAGTTGCTTTAAAGAATATAAACTAAAGGGATTTGTGCGGAGTAGTATGCCATCTAGACTGGATATTTTTCGATCTGATGCTCAACACATCAAGGAAACGTGGTCTGACAAATCCAGTAAATTCAAAGGTATAATAATGTGTCGAGCAAAATTCCACCTTTTGCGCTTTAGATTTTATCTATAAAAACATTTGTTTCTCATCAATTATTAGTATTAATGAGCATTATGGTGACTTTATTGAACAATGGAGAAAGCTCGAAATTGGTCCCGAGATTATATGGCATTTATTTTAATCGTAGTGTCGTAAAGTTGAGCAAACTTACGACTCAAATAAAGATCCACACGACAACACGTGTAATAATACGGTCTCGGATTCTTTCATCCATTTGTATTAGGCTATATTGAAGCCGTTCGTGTACTCTACTTTGTGAAACTCTGTCATCAGCAAGAATAATGATATAGGTTTATTAAGAAACTTGTCTCTGGAAGTTATCTAGAACTTAAGATGATTTATCGATTTTAATTGATCTACATCAATGGTGTGGCATGTTATGTCTCTAATAGATATCATTGTTGGGAGTTAAATGAACTGCGAACTAACGATACTGAATCCATATGGATAAAAATAAAACTCATCGATACCAAGCCATTTTTAATTGGCACATTTTATAGACCCCCAGCAATCGACGCTGATTACTTGTCCCAAATCGAAAACCAGATACAGCTAGCCTCCACCTATAGCGACGAGATCATCGTGCTCGGCGATTTTAACTATGATATGTTAAAGCGCGAATATGCTGGTCCAATAAATTATTTATGTGAGACTTTCCAACTTAAAAATGTAATAACTGAAGCCACTCGCATAACGGAGACTTCCAACTCCTTACTTGATATTATTCTTACATCTAGGCCTGAGAAAGTTTCTGCCAGCGGAGTGATATCGTGTGGTGTGAGTGATCATTCTATTGTTTATCTTATTCGTAAAGCCCGTAAGATAAAAAGTGTCCCAAAAGTTATAACAGTGCGATCCTTTAGACATTTTAACGAATCGTCGTTTCTAGAAGATCTTCGTATTCTTCCGTGGGGTATTTTAGAGGCGGCCGATGATGCGGATCAAGCGTGGGAGCTGTTTAAATTGTTATTTGTCCCCATATGTGATAAACATGCACCTTTTGTCACAATACGTGTCAAGGGCAAACAATCTGACTGGATCACTAACGATTACATTTCACTTACACGTGAGCGGGACTTTTGGTACCACAAAGCGCAAAAATCTAGAATGCAATGTGATTGGAAAAGAGCTAGGCAATTAAGAAACCAATGTAACAATTTGTGTCAAACACTTAAGAAAAATTATTACGCTGACCTTATAGGTGAAAGCAAAAACGACAACAAAAAAATGTGGAAAACATTGAAAACCTTATTGCCTGGCTCTTCTAAACAAAGTGATAACTTTTGTGTAAATGTAAATGGAAGCGAGGCGACAGATTCCCATTTAGTAGCAAATGCATTTAATACATTTTTCACGGATATTGGGTCCAAGTTAGCAGAAATTCATGAAAATAAACCTAATAACATCAAAAAATTTAGTGAATGTCATTCTGGTATCCACTTTGGATTTTGTGATATAGAAAATGGTTTCACGTATACACAATTACGATCACTTTCTATAGCTAAAGCTACCGGAATTGACGGCTTGAACAGTAGGTTGCTGAAATGTGCTGCTTCATGCATCGCCTCGCCTCTCACCAATATCTTCAATTTGTCTCTTAAAACCGCTTCCCTCCCTGATGAATGGAAACAGGCTAAGATAACGCCAGTTTTTAAAGATGGTGACAAGAAAGAAATCGGAAATTACAGACCAATATCGGTCTTGCCTGTTCCCATGAAACTATTGGAGAGAGCGGTTCACGAGCAACTATATTCTTTTTTAACCGAAAATAAGCTATTAACCAATTGCCAGTCAGGTTTCCGTCCCAAAAACTCAACAAGTACTGCACTAGCTGATGTAACGGACTATATCCTTCAAAATATGGAAAGCGGTCTTCTGACAGGCGCCGTATTTTTGGACCTGAAAAAGGCCTTTGACACGGTCGACCACACTTTACTACTAAAAAAGCTAAGCAGTTTGGGGATTTTGGGTTTGGAGCTTGACTGGCTCACGAATTATATGTCAGACCGGAAGCAATCCACTGTGATAAATAATTGTATGTCTGACTTACAAGTGGTTAAGTATGGGGTCCCACAAGGGTCCATACTGGGCCCTCTGATCTTCATAATGTACATAAACGACCTACCGAATGTCATTCAAAATTGTAAAATATGGCTATACGCTGACGACACAGCTTTATTTTACTGTCATAAAGACCAAAATCGCCTATCACATATACTCAATTTAGAAATGGGCAACATTTACAATTGGCTTTGTTCAAATAAACTTACTCTAAATCTTAAAAAGACAAAGTGTATGACATTCGGTACGTTAAAACGTGTAAAAGGTAGCAGTATTCGAGTTGAAGTGTGTGGTGAATTAATTGAGCACGTTGATACTTTTAAGTACTTAGGCCTTTGGTTTGATCCCCAACTATCATGGGGAACTCACGTAAACAAAGTCTGTGGTAAAATATCGCAGCGAATTGCGGCTCTCTCTCGAGTTCGAAAGTACTTAGATCGCCACTCACTTCTGACAATATACAATACCATCATCTTACCGCACTTTGACTATTGCGATATAATATGGTCTAACTGTGGGAAATCTCTTCTATTAAAGCTACAAAGAATCCAAAATAGAGCTGCGCGTGTCATACTTAATGAACACAAGCGAGCGCACATAGAGGAAATGTTTTTAAAACTTAAATGGCAAAACCTTGCCAATCGACAAACTTTTCATGTTTGTAAATTTGTACACATGTGTTTAAAAGGGGAGTGTCCTGAACATCTCAAAACAAAATACCAAAAAATCAGCAATACACATGATCACAATACTCGCTCTGCGAGTAGAGGTCTATTGACTCTTACGCAAA